>JAJPUD010004423.1:167713-198129 GCA_023553655.1 Myrmecobius fasciatus | reverse complement strand
TTTTTTCTAGATCTGTAAAATAATTTCTTGGGAGTTTGATTGGTATGGCACTAAATAAGTAGATTAGTTTGGGTAGTATTGTCATTTTTATTATGTTTGCTCTGCCTACCCATGAGCACTTAATATTTTTCCAATTGATTAGGTCTGATTTTATTTGTGTGGAAAGTGTTTTGTAATTTAGTTCGTATAGTTTCTGACTTTTCCTTGGCAGATAGATTCCCAAATATTTTATCCTATCATCTGCTATTTGGAATGGAATTTCTTTTTGTATCTCCTGCTGCTGACCTTTGTTGGTAATATATAAAAATGCTGATGATTTATGTGGATTGATTTTGAATCCTGCAACTTTGCCAAAGTTGTGAATTGTTTCTAGTAGTTTTTTAGTTGAATCTCTAGGGTTCTCTAAGTATACCATCATGTCATCTGCAAAGAGTGATAATTTGGTTTCTTCATTACCTACTCTGATTCCTTTTATCTCTTTTTCTTCTCTTATTGCTAAAGCTAACATTTCTAATACAATATTAAATAGTAATGGTGACAGTGGGCAGCCTTGTTTCACTCCTGATCTTATGGGGAATGGTTTTAGTTTGTCTCCATTACATATGATGCTTGCTGATGGTTTTAAATAGATGCTGCTGATCGTTTTAAGGAAAAGCCCATTTATTCCTATACTCTCTAGTGTTTTTAATAGGAAAGGGTGTTGGATTTTGTCAAAGGCTTTTTCTGCATCTATTGAGATAATCATATGGTTTTTGTTAGTTTGGTTATTAATATAATTAATTATGCTGTTAGTTTTCCTAATATTGAACCAGCCCTGCATCCCTGGTATAAATCCTACTTGGTCATAGTGTACTATCCTGGGGATGACTTTCTGGAATCTCATTGCTAAAATCTTATTTAAAATTTTTGCATCAATATTCATTAGGGAAATTGGTCTATAGTTTTCTTTCTCTGTTTTTACCCTACCTGGTTTAGCTATCAGCACCATATCGGTCTCATAGAAGGATTCTGGCAGTATACCTTCTGTCCCTAATTTCTCAAATAGTTTGTGTAGTATTGGAATTAATTGTTCTTTGAATGTTTGGCAGAATTCACATGTAAATCCATCTGGCCCTGGAGATTTTTTCTTAGGGAGTTGGTTAATGGCTTGTTCTATTTCTTTTTCTAATATGGGACTATTTAAATAATTTATATCCTCTTCTGTTAACTTCGGCAATCTGTATTTTTGTAGATATTCCTCCATTTCATTCAGATTTTCAAACTTACTGGCATAAAGTTGGGCAAAGTAACTCCTAATTATTGCTTTAATTTCCTCTTCATTGGAGGAAAGTTCTCCCTTATCATTCTTGAGACTAACAATTTGATTTTCCTCTTTCCTTTTTCTTATCAAATTAACTAAAGGCTTATCAATTTTGTTAGTTTTTTCATAGAACCAACTCTTAGTTTTATTTATTAACTCAATAGTTTTCTTATTTTCGATTTTATTAATTTCTCCTTTTACTTTTAGAATTTCCAATTTGGTATTTAATTGAGGGTTTTTAATTTGTTCTTTTTCTAGTTTTTTAAATAATAAGCCCAATTCATTGATCCTTTCTTTCTCTATTTTATGCAAGTAAGCATCTAGAGATATAAAATTGCCCCTTAAAACCGCTTTGGCCGTATCCCACAAATTTTGGTATGTTGTCTCCTTATTGTCATTCTCCTGGATGAAATTATTGATTGCGTCTATGATTTGCTCTTTCACCCATTCATTCTTCAGGATTAGATTATTTAATTTCCAATTACCTTTTGGTTTATTTTCTCCTGGCCTTATATTGCATGTGATTTTTATTGCATCATGATCTGAAAAGGATGCATTTACTATTTCTGCCTTTCTGCATTTGATTTTAAGGTTTTTATGCCCTAATACATGGTCAATTTTTGTATAGGTTCCATGGACTGCTGAGAAAAAAGTAAACTCCCTACTGTCTCCATTCAACTTTCTCCATAGATCTATAATACCTAACTTTTCTAATAATTGGTCTATCTCCCTAGTTTCTTTCTTATTTATTTTGTAGTTTGATTTATCTAATTTTGAGAGAGCAAGGTTGGGATCCCCCACTAGTATCGTTTGGCTGTCTATTTCTTCTTGCATCTCTCTTAATTTCTCCCCTAGGAATTTGTGTGCTATTGCGCTTGGTGCATATATATTTAGTATAGATATTGCTACATTATCTATGGTACCCTTTAATAAAATATAGTTTCCTTCCTTATCTCTTTTGATTAGATCTATCTTGGCTTTTACTTGATCTGAGATAAGGATTGCTACCCCTGCTTTTTTTTGTTCGCCTGAAGCATAATAGGTCCTGCTCCAGCCTTTTACTTTCATCCTATATGTGTCACTATGTTTTAGATGTGTTTCTTGTAGACAACATATTGTGGGATTCTGGTTTTTAATCCAGTCTGATATCCGCTTCCGCTTTATGGGAGAGTTCATCCCATTCACATTCACAGATAGAATAACTAATTCTTTATTTCCTGCCATCTTATTTACCCAAGTTATGTTTTCCCCTTTCCTTTCCCCTTTCTCCCTTCCCCCCACTTCAGTACTTTGCTTTTGATGACCCCTCCCCCAAACAATACTCCCCTTTCCTTTCCCCTTTCTCCCTTCCCCCCTCCTCAGTACTTTGCTTTTGATGACCCCCTCCCCCAAACAATACTCCACCCTTTAGATCCCTTCCCCCTGTTTTTACTCCTTTCCCCTGATTCTTCTATTTTCCCTTCTATTAGTTTGTCCCTTACTTTTCCTCCTTTCCCTCCCACTTCCCTCTAGCAACAGACAAGTTTCTATGTGAAATCAAATGTCTGATATACACTTTTAGAGCCCAACCTGATGAGAGTAAGATTTACACAGTGCTCGTATCCCTCCCCTCTTTCTCTCAATTATATTAGGTTTTCTTTGCCTCTTCAAGTGATTTTACCTTGTTTTTACCTCCTTTTTTTTTTAGATCTTATTTTACCACTTTTTCCCTCTTTTCCCCAGTATGGCAACCTTTTCCCCTCTAGTTCTCTTTTTCATATTATCAAAGTAATATTTAGTTAATTATACCCCCAAACTTTGAGTATCCCCCTAGTAAAAATAAAATTCTCAAGAGTCCTTTCCTTTTTACCTTTTTATGCATCTCTTGAGTTCTGTGTTTGGGTGTCGAATTTTTTGTTCAGATCCGGTCTTTTCATTAGAAATAGGTGAAATTCACCTATATCATTGAATGACCATCTTCTTCCCTGGAGGATAATGCTCATTCTAGCTGGATAGGTTATTCTTGGCTGTAATCCAAGTTCCTTTGCCCTTCGGAATATCTGGTTCCAGGCCCTTCGATCCTTCAGTGTGGAAGCTGACAGATCCTGACAGATTCTAATTATTGATCCTCGGTATTTGAATTGTTTCTTTCTAGCTGCTAGCAGAATCTGTTCCTTGGTGCTATAGTCCTGAAATTTAGCCACGATATTCCTTGGGGTTTTAATTTTGGGGTCTCTTTCAGGAGGTGATCGGTGAATTCTTTCAATGCTGATTTTGCCCTTTGATTCTACAATCTCAGGGCAGTTTTCTTTCAGGATTTCCTGGAAGATAGTGTTTAGATTCTTGTTTTCATCATGGCTTTCAGGAAGTCCAATAATCCTTAGATTGTCTCTCCTAGATCTATTTTCTAAGTCAGTTGTTTTTCCTAGGAGATATTTCATATTTTCTTCTAATTTTTCATTTTTTTGTTTTTGTTTGACTGATTCTTCAAGTCTTAGTGAGTCATTCACTTGCATTTGTTCAATTCTTATTTTTAAGGTGTTGTTTTCTTCAGTTACCTTTTTAAGTTCCTTTTGTAACTGGCCAATTTGTTCACTGCACTCTTTTTCCACTTCACTAATTTTATTTTTTAATAAATTGGTGTCTTTTTCATATCTCTTTTGCAGAGCATCATATCCTTCTTGCAAGATACTGTATCCTTCTTGCACTGATTTCAATTTATTTTCCCATTTATCCTCCAGCTCTCTTTTGAGGTTCTTTATGCAATCTTCCAGAAAGGCCTTTTGAAACGGGGACCAGTGATGGTCGCTGTTTTTTTCTGGATTTTTGTCTAAAGAAACCTCTGTATCTGAGGTCGTTTCTTTGCCTTGATAAAAGCTGTCTATGGTGAGAGCTCTCTTTTGCTTCTTCATCATTTTTTTTTTTTTTAGACAGAGTGGATATCTCTTTAAGGTAGGGGAAAAAAAAACCTCGGCTGAAGACGCTTTGCCCTGGGGCACTTCGGCGAGTTGATTTAAGGTGCTGGGCCGGTGGGGGCTAGGACTAAGTCCGAATTACTCCTTAAACAAGGCAAGTCTGCCAGAACACCTGTCCCCAATCAGGGCAGAGTGTCCCGAGTGCCTCAGATAAACTCCAGGTGTTTGGAATTTGGAGTTTGGAGTTTGGAATTTCTTCAGGGATGAGCCGAGCTGAGTCCCACCCTCACTTCCGGCCTGCACAGTTGTAGTCTATTTATCTCTCTGTCTGAGTCCGACTAACCTGATATGAAGTTCTCCAAAGAGCCGTGCCCAAATATTTCTGAGTTCGTTGACTTGAAGATCAGTTCAGAGGCTTATTTTATTGTTGATTTGAGAGAAGATCGGAGGAGAGGCAGAAAGTCACCTTTTCACTCTGCCATCTTGGCTCCGCCCCCAGAGGACTGTCTTAAGAAAACTTTTCTCTTCATTATAGTGGCCAATATTTTTTAAATTATGAAATTAAGTTAGAAACTTTACTCAAAAGTTTGGAGGCTCATTTAAAACTTAGAAATTAGTTAAATATTGTCTTTAAAGATCCCATGAATTAAATATATATATATAATTATATACATATACTATATATATTATATAACATATTCTAGTATTCTGGGAGAATATTTTTATTGCAGAATATTAAATATGAAAAGAAGGTATAAAGACAGTCATTGACCAATAATGAAGTTGTTCTATTTACTTATTTGCATTTACTTGTTTGTTTTAATATTTTCTAAGTATTTCTGGCATTATTTTTTTCAAGTAATCATAACTTCTTAAAACAATTCTCTACCACCTTCCCCAAAGAAAATCAGATGAAAATGTAAAACAAAGACACCCATACAAACCAAAATAGATCGCAAATTTGTGTCTATAAGTGGATTGACAACACCAGACCAAACTCTCAGGTTATTCTGCACAAAGGAAATTTATCTATAGCACTACTCAGGAGGGGATCATCAAATATTTTCTAGATTAATCTTTTTTTTTCCAGGCTGATTTTCCTTGAAATGGTCACTTAGGCAGTCAACAGACTATTATTTTGGGTTAATTTTTTGTGTTAACTTTTTGGGTAGTTTTTAAGAACATCTTGACATTCACCATCATCCTGTAATTTAGAGTACTTCCTTAGTTTTCAAAACCTGAAATTTCAATATTAATCATTTTGCTGATCCCATAGCAATCTGGTTCAAACTACTGTGCATGATTAGGTTCAGAAAAAATGGCTTTATTAGAATATTGTCTCTTTCTAATAAACAGAGAAATGTATAAGTGGTCACAGAAACTCCATGAGATTTGTATGATTTCTTTTTTATTTGCAAGGAAAATTTAAAGTATTTTTCCATAGTTATTTTCCATAGAAATTTTTTCCATAGAAATATTTCCATAGTTCCACAGTTATATTCCATACATACATATCATCCAGAGATTTCTCTATTTGCTTGCTTGATGTAGAATTATAGGCTTCTGCTTGTTATATGTCAATGATTGTTATGATATAGTAACAACTATCACTTATATCCTGCTTTAGAGTTCATAAAGCACTTTCAAGTATTGATTCATACAGAAACACTGGGAAATAAGTGCTGTTATTATCTCCACTTTACATATGAGGAAACTGAAGCAAACAGAATTTCAATAACTTGCTCAAAGTCACACAGCTAAGAAGTGTCAGGCCAAATTTGAACATGGATCCTCCTAGCTCCAGATTCAGTTGCTCTGTCTTCTGCATAGAATAGCATGTGATAGAACAAAGTGGAATGTAGAAATGAGGAAACTGGGAACACATTCTTTAAAACACTTTCTGGTGCTCAAAGAAATCTAAATAAATATATAAGAGATATTACACCTAATTATCTCATTTTGAGGGCTTGGCCACCCTTAATTGTCTCACAAATCCAGAGAATGTGAAATAATTGTACCTTCTTCTGAAATACAAACTTTCAAAATCAAACTATTTTCCCCCCCAAAAAAATAGTTTAAAAAAGGCAGCCAGAATTATCACGTTTTCTCTTACTATAAAAATCTGAATCTGTTACAGAAAGCACAGCTCAATTTCCATTCTTATTGAATACTATAGCTCCATTCAAGGAAATTAGGAAGTGATAATTCCCGGACTAAAAGCAAATTCATAAAACATTCATTGGAGATATAGGTATGGTTAAAATATTGGTGTAGTCAGAAGAAGAACATTTTTATCTGAGCCTGTAGAATATTAATAATAATTCATAATGCAGTTTTTCATCCATCACAGAGAAGCTATTCCTGTGATATGAATTTGATCTACTCCTGGCTTCTCTTTGATTCCCATGAGTAATGTTCTTGGCCCTCAGCTCTTTCTCCTGTATTATGCATTACATTCTAAAGGCTCACATTGCACTGGGCAATAACCATTTCTCTGATTTTTATTCTAAGGTTCCTGTATTGCCACATGCAAATGACACTGGACCATTCAACTGTTTTCTAACACAGACAGACATTTCAATTCTCCTCATGCAAAGGCTTTTGTTTTGCCCCCTGGCTTTTTGTAGACAACAGCCTGAGTAATAATGGTATCTTTGTACTCTTTCAGAAATGTTTTGCCCCACACAGGAGAGCAAGTGTAAAAATATGCAGACTGGGAGGATGTGTCTATCCTGTTTAGGAATTCACTGAATTCTTTTTTTCTCAATTGGGATTGGGGATATCATTCACCTGGTATGTATATATGAATGAATCTCAGTCCAATAGTAGGATATGTGATCTTGTCACTATGGGTACTCCCTTTGCTGATATAGGTCACAACTCCTCCATCATTTACAAAGCTGGATTCTAGAACTTGGGATTTTTTTTTCAACTTGAACAAGAGCCACAAATTGCACCCAGGGCAAGGGGCAAGGGGCAAGGAATGTACCTTTTATTAACTGGAGAGGGAGGGGAATGAGCTCATATTAGCATGCCATCTGCCAGCTTTTCTAGTTTGACTAATTTTTTCTTGGAACTAGTTGCAACTCTGTTGTTTTAACACCATGGAAAGACTACAAGACCTTATATCTGACAACCTAGAGCAGAGTGCTGACTGTCCTACACTAGTATGACACTGATGATTTGAAAAATGGTATTCATGAGTTGTTGTGGCCAAGATACAATGACCTGCTGATGACCCTTAGGAACTTAAAGAGATGTCTTGGGAGAACAGGCATACAATTCAGTATTAGATTGATATGTATAGAATTTTAGTGGTCATGGATACTCTAAAAGACATCCTCACTACAACATAAATTACAAATATTTATCTATTTTCTGCTAATTATGATTAACTAATTATGATCTAATGATACTATTCTAACCTTCTATTTCTCAGGGTTTATCTCCTGAAGCAAAGATATTGACTTGATTCAACCAAAGTTACCCATTTTGTTTCCTTTTAGGTCTTTTTATGGATTTTTGTTTGTTTTGTTTTGTTTTTCTGACTTCAAGCCTAAAGTACTTAAGATCTTTCCAGCTTGATGGTACTTTTCTAAGTTTGTGCTTATTGATTATATAGCCTTCTAGAATCCAGGGCCTACAATAATAGTGGTGGTCTTCTATTAGTATACTAAAAGTATAGTAATTAGTATGCTAATTATGCTATAGTATACATAATATAGATTGTATATAGTATATATAGTATAGATTGTACATAGTCTATATAATCTAGACATTGTAATGAGGCATCAGAGAAGGAATTTTGTCTTAACTCAAATTAAATTTCTCATGTATATGTAGATTCTTATGTGTCTTCCTCTAAGATAATAACAATGATAGTAGCCAGCATTTATTTAGTATAGTATCAGGCACTATACTAAACACTTTGGAAGTATTATCTTTGGTCCTCAAAATAACCTTGGGTGGTAAGGGCTATTATTATCCTCATTGTGTAGTTCCAGAAATTTAGGCAGAGGTTAATGACTTCCTCAAGTTTTCCATAGCTAGCAAGTGTCTGAAGCTAGATTTGATGTACATTAGATGTACATAACTAAAGTGCCTCTGTGAATATTATTCCTTTAAAATTTTCTTTCTGTGTTGTGGGCATTATAAATCTGAGTACTTTCTTCTTACCTAATAAGACTATATCTCAAAATGGTAATTCAATAAAACAAATTCTAGAAACTTGGAGATCTGTGACTTCATTTTTCCCTAATTTTGTTGAAAATTGTAGATAGAAGGGGTCAGTCCCAGAGCAGCATCCTATATGTGATTCACTATGATATTCTAAGAAGTACAAAACTCATTCCTTGAATCAACCCTGGAACATGATTATTACATATAATAAGAATATAAGTATTAAATCATATAATATCAATTACATATTAATTATGTATAATATCAATTATTTTTAATAAGAAAACAATATTCCTCAGTCAAGTGACTAGCTTACATTGTCACATAGAGAGAAACTGTTGAAGTGAGATTTAGACCTAGGTCTTCTGTGTCTCTAGTTTCCATGATGCAGTGGCCCAGCAAATATAGATGTCAATGGAGACAGAAAAGTCACAATCCACTAGAGATCTGACAATTAGGCTTGTTCAGGAAGGAAAATCTCAAAAAGGATAGACATTCTAGAAGTGATTAAGAAGTTCCATTCTAGAAGAGCACTTCTTGATCTCAGATAATTAATGGTTGCACAATATATAGGGAAAGATACAACTATATGTACAATAAAAATAAATAAATAAACTAACCTTTCCTTCACTGTCATAAAAATAGATTAACATTCATAAACCACTTTATTTATTTTTTAAGATTTTGAGTTCTGAATTTTTTTTCCTCTCTCCCCAAGATAGCAAGCAATGTGATATAGATCATACATATATAATCATTTTCAATATATTTTCATTTTAGTCATATTGTGAAAGAAAAATCAGAATGAAAGGGGAAAAATCCCATTAAAGAAAAAGCAAACAACAAAAAAAGATGAAGATAGCATGTTTTGATCTGCTTTCAGTCTCCATAATTCTTTCATGTATTGTAGATGGCATTTACCATCTCAAATATATTGGAATTTCAGAAACTGATTTTCTCATTTTACTTAGATAACTTCTCTTGCTTTGCTCCCGTGAGTTTGAAATCTGCTCTAGTGTGAACACTTTGACCTCAACATCACTTGGATTTTCTTAATCAGTCAGAAATTCTTCATTATGTACCAAGAGGAGGTTCAGGCTTCCTAGAAGAACTAGGGAGTATAGAAATATTAATTTTGCTGGTGAGTTTTCTCTGTCATAAATTTAAAAATAATAAAATATATTCTTCATGGAAATTTCTGACATAGTAGATACTTCTAACAGAATGCAAAGAAATTAGAAAACTCTAGAAAGGATTGAGGAATTCTCCATTAAAGACTATTCATTAAAAAAAAAAAAGTTTAGACATGTTGCCAACTTCACTTTTTTTTTTTTTTTTGCTGAGGCAATTGGGGTTAAGTGACTTGCCCAGGGTCTCACAGCTAGGAAGTGTCTGAGACCAGATTTGAACTCAGGTCCTCCTGACTTCAGGGCTGGTGTTCTATCCACTGCGCCACCTAGAGCCCATGTTGCCAACTTCAAAAATAAAATGCAAAAGTTTGCAATTGGATACTTGACCTTCTGTCTAACAATCTCACAAGACCTTACTTTTTTTTGACTAAAGACAGGTCAGGAGTTACCTTCTAAATGTGAACATTCCTTATCATTCCACTTATTAGCACCATTTCCTTCTTGAAATTATTTTGTATATTCCCTTATTTTAGTTAGATGTATACCTTTTGTATCCTACTAGAAATGTCTACTCCTTGAGAACAGGGATCATTTCCTGTGCATTTTTGTCTTTGAATCATTCCCAGTTCTTAGAAAAATGCTTGGCAGATGGTAAATATTTGATAGATGTTAGTTGAATTTGGTGAAGATGGCATGACCCCATCCCATACAGGAGTTTGTTGTGTGGGATTAAAATCATGATGATAAAGAATTTTATAAAACAAGCTGTCATTAGTAGGAGAGAAACCAAGATATTTCTTGGGTACTTACAAAACATTTCCTAACTTATGCCATTATTCAATTATAAAGGTAATATAAAGGTTTCATACCCCTGTGAAGTCATTAATATATTATTATATAATATATATTATTAATATGTTGTATTTAATTAATAGATTATAATTAAGTTTTCTTAGGCAGATAGGACTAAATATTTTACCTAAAGTTAGAGAGCATATCTTTAGATCCACAATATTTTTACTGTGCTGGGCAACTTTGACTGGCTTCCCTACCCTTTCTCTATTTCAGGCACATCACTGAAAAGTTGTAACCTTACAAAATAAAATTCTTAAAAGATATTAATGTATAAATAAGTGCCCAATAATGAAAGGTATATTCTTTTTTTTCCTTTATAGTTTTTGTACCCTAAGTAGATATTATAAGAGGCTGTATCACCAGGAAGAATTTCAAAAAACACATTTACTGAGCACCTATTATCATAAGACTCTTTAGTGAAATACAAAGAGAAGTTCACCTAGAATTTTGAAACATAATAGAAGAAGACAAGTACACAAATCATTATGCTACCAGGTAAGATATGGTTGTTACCATTAGAATGATTAAAAAAAGAAAAGCAAAAGAAAGGAGAACTTCAGAGAAGGGAATGGTAATAACTAATACTAGTATGGAAGGGACTGGGGAAGTCATGGAAGATCTCTTGGACCTGGTGGCTTTTAGAAGAATTTATTGTATTTCAATAGACATTGGGGGAGATAACATTTCATAGTGGTGGGATAAATGTCAACTGATCATTCAACAAGCATTATTTATTTATTTAGCCTCTGCTAAGTGCCAGGTATTAGAGTTCTAGAGAAAAGATTGCTCAACACTCTATAGAAGGAATAGTATATTCTCTCTATAGTAAAGATTCATGGGTCAAAACTACAGGGCTCTTCTAGAAGCAATTTAGCTTTGCTATAGTATGTTTAATAACCAACTCTCTAAAAAGGCAGAACATACTTTCAAGTTGAAACTAAATTACAAGCACTTTTCCCATCACTTTTTTATAGTTTAGAAATCAACAGAATAATAAGTAATGCCTTCACTTGTTACATTTGCTGGTATCTGAGATATATTAACAATATTTACACTGAAAATTCAGCAATTGGTTTTCACAACCATAATTGTGCTGGTTCCAGCACATCTCTATTAGAGATGTCATTCATATTAATTAAGTAGATACTTCTAAGACATATGTAGAGGACAACTCATCACAGGAAATTTCATAAAGTGAATCACTGGTACCTGAGAGTACTGGGAAAGACCTCTTGCAGGAGATGAGATTTGAACTGAGATTTGAAGAAAATCAGGAAAACAAAAAGGTGGAAGTAAGGGTGGTGAATATTCTTGGAATGAAGGATGGCCAGTGCAAAATAATAGATATGGGAGATAGAATCTCATGTGTGAAGGACTGCATCTTAGCCACTCTTGCTGCAAATAGACTAGTATTGCTGGAATACAAGGTTAAATAAGAGAAAGGCAGGAAGTGACAGCAGGGAGAGAACTATATGAGCTGGCCTCAGAGTAAGAATGGACAAGATTTAGCATCTGATTTTACATGTGGGAAAAGGGAGAGTGAGGAGTCAAAGATGAAAACCTGTGAAACTACATGATGAAGAGAAGTAGCAAAATTTTTTTAACTAATTATTTTATTTTTTCTGGTTATACATGGATATTCAATTTTCAAATAAACATTTCTTTATGAATTATATTGGGAGAGAAAAATCAGAACAAAAGGGAAAAACCATGACAGAGAAAAAAAACACAGAAAAAACAAGTGAACACAGTTGATTTACATTCAATCTCCATGGTTCTCTCTCTGGATGCAGGTGGCATTTTCTGTCCAAAGTTGATTGGAATTGCTTTGCATCACTGAACCTGAGAAGAACCCAGTCTTTCCTAGTTGATAATTGCACATTCTTGCTGTTATTGTGTACAATGTATTCCTAGTTCTGCTTGTTTTGCTCAATATCAGTTTGTGCAAATCTTTCCATGCCTTTCTAAAATCAGCTTGTTCATTATTTTTTATAGAATGATAATATTACATTACTTTTACATACCATAACTTATTCAGCCATTCTCCAGCTGATAGACATCTACTTATTCTCTAATTCTTTTCCACCACAAAAAGAGCCACTACAAACATCTTTGCATATGGGGGTCCTTTTCCCTCCTTTATGATTTCCTTATTTGTATGAGAAATGCTTTGTAATTGTGTTCATATAGGTCCTGGGCTTGTCTTGGCAGATAGGCACCCATTTGTGAATTTACAGGTAACATTTACAGTTAATTTAAATGGGCTTTCTCTTTTCTATCTCTTGATACTGGATTTTGTCAGCAATATATAGTTATCCTGATGGTTTGTGTGGGTTTATTTTATATCCTGCAACTTTGCTAAAGCTGTTGTTTCAAGTAGTTTTGAATGATTTTCTATGTTTCTCTAAGTATATCATCATATCATCTGCAAAGAGGGATAGTTTTATCTCCTCATTGCTTATTCTAATTCCTTTAATTTCTTTTTCTTTTCTTATTGCTAAAATCAACATTTCTTGTACAATATTGAATAATAGTGATAATGGGCATCCTTGTTTCACCCCTGATCTTATTGGGAATGCATTCAGTTTCTCTCCATTACAAATAATGCTTGCTAATGGTTTTAGATAGATGCTGCTTATTATTTTAAGGAAAACTCTCTTTATCCCTAGGCTCTCCAGTGTTTTTAATAGGGATGGGTGCTGTATTTTGTCAAAAAGCTGTTTCTGCATCTATTGAGATTATCATATGATTTCTATTGGTCTTGTAATTAATATGATGAACTATGGCAATAATTTTCCTGATATTGAAACAAAGGAAATTCAAAAGAAGAATGGGATTTAGGGAAAAGACAGTGAGTTCTGTTTTAGACATGCAGAGTTTGAGATGTCCATATAATATCCAGTTGGAAATGTTCAATAAGTGATTAAGATATACTCTTAGTGCTTAAGAGAGAGAGAATATGATTGGATTTCTAGATCAAGGTATCATCATCTCTAAACTGTGGAAGCTGACAGGATTCCCAAGTGAGAGGTTCATGTCAGTCCTGGTGTATAGCCACAATTGCTGAGGAATCAGCAAAAGCAAGTGAGGAGTAATCAGACAGGTAGTAGAACCCAAAAAATGTTTTATTACACCCAGAGAGGAGAGAGTATTGAAAAGTAGCAAATAGACAAATACTGCAGAGATCTCAGGCAGGTAGATTCTTGAGAACAGGTCTTTAGGTTTGGTAATTACGATTTCATTGGGAACTTTGGATAGTATTTTCAGCTGAGTGATGAAATTAAAAACCAGACTATAAAAGGTTGAGACATGAGTCAGAATAGTGAAAAAGGAAGTAAATGTAGGTAACTATGTTTCAGAAAGGTTTCTTTTGGCTTATTGACTAAGAAAGCAAGGATAAATATAAGATAGTGCCTTGAGGACATCATAGAGTCTTGTAGGGATTTTTGTTTTGTTTTTAGAGGGGGAAATGGTTTTTTATGGTTTTCTTTATTTTCCTGATTATATGTACATTATTTTTTTAAAGTACATATTTCTTTATGAATCATTTTGGGAGAGAAAAATCTGAGCAAAAAGAAAAAACCCAAGAGGAAAAAAAATAGGAAAAAAAGAAAAAAGTGAACATAGCATGTGTTGATCTATGCTCATTCTTTATAGTTCTCTTTCTGGATGCAGATGTCATTTTCTTTGTCTTTATTTTGTTTATTTTCAATACACATTGTTTTATGAATTATGTTGGGAAAGAAAAATCAAGCAAACAGGAAAAGCCATGGGAGAGATTAAAAATCAGAAAAAAGAAGTGAATATAGCATGTATTGATTTACATTCACTCTCCTTAGTTTTTTCTGGTTGCAGATGGTATTTTCTGTCCAAAGTCTATTGGGATTCATTTGGATCACTGAACTACTGAAAAGAACCAAACCTTTCATAATTGATCATTGCACATTCTTGCTGTTATTGTGTACAATGCATTGCTGCTTTTGTTCAGCATCAATTCGTGTAAATCTTTCTATGCCTTTCTAAAATCAGCTTGTTCATCATTTTTTTTATTGAACAGTAATGTTCCATTACTTTCATAAACCCTAACTTATTCAGTAATTCCCCAATTTATGGGCATCTACTCACTTTGCTATTCTTTGTCACCATAAAAAGAGCTGCTACAAACATTTTTTGTACATGTAGGCCCTTTTTTGCTCCTTTATTGTTTTCTTGAGATACAGACCCAGTAGTAGCACTGCTGGGTCAAAGCTATGCATAGTTTTATAGCCCTTTGAGCATAGCTCCAAAGGAGGGGAAATGTTGAGCATATTTGTAGGCATTAGGGAAGAAACTAATAAGGAAAAATTGAGGATAAGAAGGAAAGGAGTAATCTGCTGTAGAAATCAGATGGAGTTGTACAAGGATACATCTAGAGTGGTTGGTGATAGTGAAAAAGAAAGGTTACAACTTTAAAGTTTGCACTAAGAGGAGAGAAGAAAGAGGGGAGCCTCAGTTTTCTTAGTATGGTTCTTCATTAGAAGAAAAGGAGTAAGACTGTGGGAGAAGAAAGATGGAAGTGGAATATGATATAGACAAAGAAATAAAAGAGGAATAAAAGGATTACCTTGATGCTGTTAGGGACTTAGGTGACATAAATTTGAAATAGATCCAATCAGATCATTTGTAGAGAGTAACAGAGTGAAATGAGACTGGAAATATAGAATAGAGCTCTTTTATAGAATATTCCTCTTGAATACCACAATCATGAGCATGGACTTTATTTAAGACCAACTAAAAAGATTTGTGGGTTTCCATGTAGTGGCTTATTTGGCAAAAATGGAACATCTTTCTTTATGTGACTAGAGTTCTTCTTTTGCATTACACTTATATATGAAAGCTAGGATTTGTGAATGTGGATTTGCCGTATAATTGGGAAGACCTTTAATTGCCTGCCGAAGTATAGAAGAATTTGTTGAATGTTTTTTTATATTCCACTTTTTTATGGTACTATACCTGGAAATTATCCAACATACCAGAGTGAAATAATAAGGAAAATGTTTCTCAGAGTAAAAAAAAAATATAATGGCAGTCATTAATTCATTTGTTTATTCATTCACTCATTCACTCATTTTTAGAGCATAATTATCCACAAACATTTCTTTTGCTTTTTTTTTGTATAAATGGGATAAAGTAGCTACTCTGTGAAAAAAATTAAAAGGCATAGTTTCTATGTATTAGGATATTAAAATGATTTGCTGATAAAAAAGGTATTTTAGTGAATTGACAAAGTGTTATTTTTAATGATGTTTGAGAAAATTCATTTTAAAATTTAACTAATGGGAGTTTGTGGGAGGATTTTATTTTCTGGGAGAAAAAAAGAAATGTTTGGAAGAAAGGAGAAAGGTTTTCTTTTTAATCTAAAATGTGATTTTTAGGTTTGTGATATTCATAGTCAATTTTATTCCATTCTTGTAATAATATAAATACAGATTCATCAATGGAAGAATCAGTGACCCTGCACTTATCAATTCTCTCCTTTAAACTGCCAGACTATGTGGCATTTGGGACTTCTACTCAGTTATTTATTCTCCTTTGGGATCCAATCTATTATTCAGGTAGTGATTTTGAATTACATCTAAAAATAATGTTAAAGGTAAAACTGTTGGTGGTATAAGTGTAGTAACTTTGAAAGGTTGCTAGTATGAGTCCAAACTCCTCCACCTTACTTTTCCAAACACTTGGGTTCTTTAAGATGAAATAAAGAGTTGTTTCTTTATTGGCCAATATCCAACTTTCCATGATAAATCTGATTATCTTATTTTTGAACTTCCTTTTTAGACAATGACTTCAGCTAAGGGACATCTGGTATTGCCATCCTAGAGGACCAATAACATTAGTTGTTATTATTTTGTACTGTTAACTTGGGTGTGGTTTTAAATATTTAGCTGATTTTTATCTGTTGATCTCAGACTATGTATCATGTTGAAATTCATTTTACTTGAGATTGATACTTATCTTTCAGGTGGAGTTTTACTAAAAAGGAGACTGAGATCTAAAAGAAAGAGAGGAAAAATACTTTTATATAATTGTACATAGTGAATATACCATTTCTGCAAAACAGGAAACTTACCAGTACTTTGTGGCTAAATGGTAAACAGAAAATAAGCAAAGTAGGTATATTCTATGTCTTACCCCACCAAACACATTACATATTACAGGGGATGTGTCATCCTCCACAAGGGAAGAAATAGATCCAAGATATCCCTGGAAAGCTAGCAGAGCATTAGATAGATGGATACTTGAAAAGCTAGTTCATTACAGTACATATACCTCTCTCCATTCTTACTAGAGTATTACTTTCTCCTGCCTTGGTCATGGAAAGTGACCAAAAGTTGGAACTTTGACAGTTTGGCATTTATGCCCCATCCTTTGAGAACCTTCACCTGTTTCTCAAAGTGAATTGAATTTTTGAAAAGGTGTGTGTGTGTGTGTGTGTGTGTGTGTGTATGCTCAATCTTGGTGTGTAAGGATGGGTAGGAGGAAATGATAGATTAATCTCTTCTGTTTCCCTGTTCTCAAGTTTTTATTTTCTAAGTTTTATATTACATATTTTTGAGGTAATGCTATCTTTTCTTTGTAGCTGAAGTTAGAAGGTTAAACATATTGTTGCCAACCATAAAGTCATAGTTACACCTAACATTTCTAATTCTTGTATTATACATGATGCAATTTTTATTTTTATTTTTATTTATTTATTTATTTTGCTTTTTTTGCTGAGGCAATTGGGGTTAAGTGACTTGCCCAGGGTCACACAGCTAGGAAGTGTCTGAGACCAGATTTGAACTCAGGTCCTCCTGACTTCAGGGCTGGTGCTCTAACCACTGCGCCACCTAGCTGCCCCCACATGATACAATTTTTAATCAAGGATTTATCAATATAGTAGATATTTTGAGATAAGACACTTTCTCCCTTTTATATGCAAGTAGATTCTGAGAAAAGAAAACTATTAAATTTCTCTAGCAACATTTCTCATATGTGATGCAAAAAATTGTGTGCAAAGAATAATTCTAAGATAGATGATAATTTGGGAGATTTTTTTGGGGAGTATTATTTTCCTTTTGATAGTGAAAAATCAGTACAGAAAATGAAAATGAAAACCTACTCAGGACTGGATAACTTGATTTGCAAATCTTTCTCTATTATTTTTTCTCTTTCCCTCTTTCAACTGTGTAATAAATGAATTAATGAATAATAGATAAATTTAAAGTGACTTTTTAACCTATGAAGTAATATAATACATCTAAATATTGTAAGATAACATGATCATATTAGATTTTAAATTTTAAAAATGACATGTGGTTCATCCATGTAAGGTAGAGAAAACCTCAACTGTCCACCACTTTCTACCACTTTAAATCTTGATCTGGTTGTTTCATGAGTTTCTTCACTAATCTTCATGTTTCAGGACCAGAGTTAACCCAATTGCCTTGCTGGAAATTGTTAATAAATTTTTAAGGTATTTGTTTATTTTAGTAGTCGTCTAGAATAGGGTCCGTACCCGGATAGGAGTTTATAGAATAGTGTCCAAACAGTGATGTTCACCTCTTCCACACCTTTAAAGCCTGAACATTTTTTTTAGTAGCTTAACAACTGTAAAAGAAAGATCTAGGAATTATATATTAGAGTAGAAAAAATAATATAGTGAGAAGCATTGTGGACTGAGAGTTAAGAGAATTAGTTTTCAGCCCCCATACTGTCATTAAGTAAAAATGTGATGTTAGTCACTTAAATCTTCTGCACTTTGTTTTTTTTTTTCCTTTGTAAAATGAAAGAGTTGGATTAGAGTAAGAGTTCCTAGCATTTATTGTATCACAAGCCAAATGTATAACATCAAATACAAAGGATTACAAATGAAGCCGATTATATTGAAATATGCCTATCAAAATACATAAAAAGAAGCCCCAAGTTTATAGACTATGGGTTAATAACCTCTGCATTAGATGATCTGTAAAGTTTCTTTTTGCTCCAAAATACTAATATCCTATGTTGGATAGATCTATTAGCTTTTCTCCCTATAATAGCACTTTCACCACAATCTAAATGGTAATTAAAGAGAAGAGCTCATTGGAAGAGGTAATGAATTAGGGAATGTAATGTAAGCTAATGGTTATACAAATTGAGTAAACCAGGAAGTAGGTCCATTTGACTAGAATGTGGGAAACATGGAAGAGAAAAATCTGGAAAGTATTTTTTTTCTTGAATGGACAGCTTAGGTCCTTATAGGAAGGAAACAATTTCAAAAGGGATAGTTCCATTTGTATGTTGCTTTTTCCAGCTATACTTTGGGTAGTAATTTATCTAAGCTCTTTCACTAGTAGCTTTTTTGTATTAGATATGGAACTACAGACTATGGCTAAACTGGAAGAACTTGGGAGAAGTTAATCAATACTTCAAGTTGATTTAATCAGATGGACAGCAAGGAGAAGCAGAAGACAGCAAGTGTTGGCCAAGTCAAGCTACCACCTCTATCCTGGCTACTATATCCCCTTAGACCCTGTTGAGGCCAGCCTGGACTCTGAGCCCAGGAGTCCCTGGATGAACAAGGTTTCTAATCCAGCACACACAGGCATCAACTTGGAAAGCAATTCTTACAAGACACAACCTGGAAACTCCTCCTTCTAGTACTTACAGCCATAGCTACTAAAGACCCAGAAAAGAAAGTTCTTGCCAAGAAAGTCCTTGACACTCTCAAAGGATTCAACATCAGAAACTGATATAATTTTATAAATGGAAATGACATTTAAGAAAAGGCATTAACATCTGCTTTGCTGTAGCACCTCAAGGACCACCCAGCTGCACTAACTTAGATAAGTGAATACTTGGAGATAAACAGAATATACCCCCTTTAAAGGTCTCAGTGCTTTAAAGAGCAATAACTTTGCAATTGAGTTCTTAAAAAATAAATCAGAAAACACTCATTTTCTCACTGACTTATTGACTCTGAGCTCTGATTGATCTGGTTTTGATCTTGTTCTCAGTGTGGACCTCAGAGCCAATATCTTTATTGACTTTCAGATGAAGAACTAGTCCTGAATGATATGTATCAAGTAATGTCTTAGGAATGGTAAAAACCCAGATCCCATATTATTTTTCCCTAAAATGGGAAATTCACAATTTTCTACAGATGAGGGGTCCAAATTAGATAAACAAAAAAAAAATGATGGAACTTTTAAATAGGTTGTGTATGAGGGGAAAGAGTTGTTTCCTTAGAGAACATTGCAATCTGTTGCAATCTGAAGTGGGGCCCCACCTGAAGCTTCTATGTGCCAATATTGATATTGAAGGATTTGGGGTGAGAAGCATATATTTCAGGATGTGGTTAGAGGCTGGTTTGGCATTAACTCAAAGATTCCAAAGAAGCTCCCTTCTTAGCAAGCTCTCAAGTCTTCTCTGTTCAGGATAAATTTTGGCAGTGCCAGAAGCAGTGTCAGCATCTGGGTTAGAAAAAGAGCATTGATTTTATTTGGTTTCTTATCCCAATCTGCAAAGATATGGCAATCATTTTTCTTACTCTGTTTTTTTAATTCCATAATAAAGTGATCATTTCAAGAACATTCATGAATCTGGTACTGGTTACATTTTGCAATGTCTACTGACAAATGCAAGCTTTTTGTTTTGTTTTGCTTTGAATTTAAGCAATGAAAGAAAAGTTTTATAAAGCGGTTCAGGTTCATACACTATCTGCAATGGCCAATTTTATAGTTTTTTTTTTTGTCAAGTATGCAGTTTCCTGAAAATACCAACAAAGCAAACAAAAAACAAAAATGAAAATATTTATAGTTCTTTGCTTTGGTATTTGTGTATTCCTCTAAAATCATTTTGTGCCAGAATCTCAATTCTTTTTTATGATTCCATAATCTTATTTGGAATAACTGGAAAAAATGAGAACATTGTAAGTATACATATGTTATTAATATGCTTGTTTACCTGTATAAAACATTTACCATGTGCACAGAATTGTTGTAGATACTATATTTAGAAATATCTACAGAAGGAGATTTTAGTTTTAGGATATCACAAAAGTCTGACATTGACAGAAGTGTGTTTGAGGCAGGACACAAGTTAATAAAGCATCAATTCACAACTTTTGGGGTCTAACTCAGTCTTTCTGAGAACCCATGTGCTATGAATGGGAAGAGAGGAAGCCATTTCACATCTGGAAAAGCTCCCTGACTTTCAGTTTAGTCTAGAGTTCTAATCATGTTAGATGACCCCTTGTACTTGAGTCACACTAAAATTGGAAATGTGTTATTATTTTAGAAAGATTGAAATCTATTGCAGAGAATCAAGCTGGACCAAGGAGAAGACTTAAACACCCTCTCTTAACAATGTGCTCTTTGGAATACTTAATGTTCATAAGTACTTATGACCTTGGTTTTATATTTCACAGGGAAATCATTACTAAGTTCTCCATGTAAGCATTCATCTATTCTCTTTGAAGTTTCATAAATTATTACAAGCTATAATTCAAAAATGTCAGCTAAACAAATTTGAATGTTAAACCATGTGATGCTTTTACATATGGAAATGTTTACAAAATGCTTATCTATTCCATCAAAAACAACTCTATAACATTTGCCACAAATTCTCTTTGTTGCTATTAATAATAGTGTTCATATCATAACATTTATTTTGTCTAATAAAAGAAGAAATTTTATATAAATTTTATATGTGCATAGCACATATTACATGTTTGATAAATACTTTTTTGATTTGTTTTGCCAAGGTAATAAAAGAATATTTAGTCTGCTTCTATTCTTTTAAAATATACAATATTTCTTGGAATTCTAGTAAAATTTAAAATTTAGATTTCCAACAGGGAGAATGTCAGAGTGGCTAATACAATAATTCACTGCATGATTCAGCATTTGACATGATATCTTGCACATAGTTGTTGCTCATATTTCATTTCAAAAGGGAACAATGACAGTGAGGTGATGTCTTCATTTGTACATGTACTAGATTTAAGTGAGGCAGAGTTGCACAAAGTCATCAGCCTTACTCTTTCTTCCAGAGAACACATTTTAAACAGTAAAATGATAGTACAAAAATTTTCACTGGTTATAGGCTTAGCCTAGTATTTGGAGCATATTAGTTTGCTGACCCCTATCTAAAGAGTGAAAAGGAGAGGTTGTAAAGAATAATACTTTGAAGTCAAGAGGACCTGGTACCAGTCCTGCCCCAGAGACTTACCAGCCATGTAATCATGAGTAATTTATTCAGCCTCTTTGACTTCAGTTTTCTTATTTGGAAAATGATGAGACTGGCCTTATTAGTTTCTAAGGTACTTTTTAATTTTAACTCTACTGCTATTGCAGTGTATAGGGAAAAAAGAGCAAGTTTATCCCTATAACAGCCTTAAGATGGAAGTGTTATTATCATCTCCAATTTCACAAAGGAAGAAATAGAAGTAAATAGAGGCTAAATGGCTTTCTTCTAGTCACTAGTAAAATTTTGACATTAATTTTGAACTTAAATCAACTAAATTCCATGTCTAGGACTCTATCTATTGTGCTATAAAGCAGAAGGCTTTTTGGAAAATGGAACTTTAGCTAGGTCTTGAAAGACAGATAGGATTTGGAAAGGGAGGAGAGTTGATACTCTGGGGATCAAAATATCAGAGCAAGTCCTCTATTTTCTAACACATTGCCTTCTTTATATCCAGTTCCCAATCAAAATAAATAGTATCCCTAGACTCCAATTTTAAGTCACAGTTTTAATCTAATCCTTTTCTCTTATTGCATTTAGTCTATCCCTAAATCTTGAAGTTTTTGTTTTGTTTGTTTTGCTTTATTTTACTTCTCAACTCCTCCTAACAACATTTCCCCTCTTTTTTTTTTGTCCCAATAAAGGCTTTAATAGCTATCTCTTCAAGGAAAGACATTCTGACATTCTCTTCTCCCCTCTTCCAGCTCTCTAGTTATCTTTGCAGCCTGCAGAATTTTTGGCTGTCTCTTTGTTCAGACTAATGGCAAAATGTATTTATTTTATTTTCATTTGAATTTCATGATCAGTTTTTTGATCTTATATCCCCCTTTTCCTCTGTATTGGAACAGCTTACTTTTATTTCTCTTAATCTGGTCATATTAGGTGATACAGTGGTGCTGTTTTATATAGTAATCATAGATTTTGAGTTGTGCAGGAATTTAGAGTCCAAACTCCTCATTTTACAGATAGGAAAATTGAGACACTGAGATCATGCTTAATCACTGGTTATTAGTACTTAGGAATTTCTGTCTCACAATGGAGAGCACTGTATTCTGAATGTCACCAAGTTTGGATGTTATGTTCCTGATATTTCTACTTAAAAATAGGAGTTTTTTTCTCTTTTCCAAAGAAAACATTATAAATGATGACTAATAAGTTACAAGTGAAACTATAGCATGAATATTATTTTGCAGATACAATATGGGTTCAACAGGCTTTGCTGTCTACCCTTGAAATGTAATCATCAATTATAAAGTTGTTTTTATGGGAGTAAAGGGGTTTAATTCTGTCATCTTTGACACAATTCATTCACTAGTCAAGATTGTTTAGATTCTGTGTAGCTCACATAAACTATTAAATGTGAACAACTTCTGGACAATATATTTAATTAATGATATATTATCATTTGTTATTTATTTTTTACAATTGTCAGACATTTAAAATTGGAAGCCATTTAGAAGCCATTGAATCAATTTCCTTTATTTTATAAATGAAGAAACTGATTTTTAGGAATGGATTGGAATTATTCAAGGTCACATAGATAATAAATGGCAGAGTTGGGATTCAACCATGTAGCTTTAGACTTCAGATTCAATACTATTTCCAATGTACCTCAAGTGATGAATTTTATGCACAATACTCATCTAGGAGTGACATTGTTTGTTTTTAAATAGCTATATAAGAAGAGATTTCTTGATTAAAGAGGCTCCAGCAACATTTATTACTGGATAAAGACCAGACTCCTTTCTTAACTGAACCTGTGCTTAACCATTTCTGAATTGGAGTGGGCCATCTTGTCATGTCATTCTTTCTGAAGACATCCGATAAACATAAAAGTTGCCTCCGAAAAGACATCTGGCAGAGTAAGACTAGCACAGGACTTTTTTCTTATCATGTTACTGTAATGGCAAACATCAAAGAATAAAATAGTCATTTGGAGGCCTAGTCATTTAAAACAAAACAAAGGCAAAAAAAATTTGCTTGGAAATTTCCTAACAATTTGTTAGAATATTGTGACACATTCAGTTGTCCCATTCTTCCTCAACCCTCCTGCCCTGATTCCTAACTCTCCCTGTTTCTACTATAAGAACAAATTAGATAGTGAATGCTTTGAGATGTATATTTTCATATTAGTTGATGTCTTCTCAACAGAAGATTATGTGAGGATTTGTGAATGTAAGCTAATTAAATACACCATGTGCCTACATAGTTGAAAAAAATGCAAATAGCCTCTTATTTTTGGTTTGTCATAAGTTAAATGAAACCAATCAAATCAAAAGAAACTTGAAATATATTCAGATAATAGGGAATTGTACCTGATATCTTAGAAAGGAAGATGAATGTTGCCCCTATTTTTGCCATAGCTTATTCATCATTATACTCATCAGTCAGTGAACCTAATAATTCTATGTGTAGACCATAATGCCAGTAGAGTTTATTTCTCCATTTTAGAATATGCTAACTATGTTTTTATTATCATGTTCAGCTCTGCCAAAAGATTATTAAGAAAGGCAAATGGGCACCCATCCAAAGAAGAGTTCATTGAATGGTGATTGGTCTAGAAGCCATGTTCTTTGAGGAACAGTAGAAAAAAATGTTTGGAAAAGAGAAGTGTAGATATGAGGTATGGTAGATATGTTCAAATATTTAAAGAGTTATCATATGGAAAAATGATTTATTTTCTATGATCTAGAATTCTTGGGCACAAGCTTAGGAAGGGAGGAATTTTAGTTTAATATAGGCAATATTTTCTAACAATTAGAGTTGTGAAAATATAACTCAGTGACATATCTGTTAAGAACTAATATATACAAGGTACTTTAATTAGTTGATAGATTAATAAATTAACCTTTGCTTCTAGGTATTTATAGTCCATGAGAGGAGATAAGGTATTTATACATATATAATAGACATATATACATAATTATATGTAAAATAATGTCATGATTTTTATAAAAATAAAATAGTGTAAATTATATAGTATTTTATATATATGCATATATGTATATATGTGTATATATATATTACTGATTAGCCAATAAATGCAAAGGAATGATCTGTTCAAAGTACTCTTGAAATCATAAAGGATGGCTAATCAGTTCCATATCTGGAAATTAAAAAAAAGATATTGAGGAGGAGGAGATAGAATTTAAATTGGACTTTGATGGAAGGCAAAGATTTTAACAAAGTAAGTTATTAGGAGTTGAGCAATAATTCTCATGGCATGTTTCTGGAAAAGACAGAGATGTGGCCAAGAGCATGGTAGAGTTAGAAGGATTTATAACTGAATGAGCAGACTAAACAAATTCTGAGAGATCTCTTTGTCCTGCCCTGAAAAGCTTTTTTTTTTTTTAAATCAAGGCTTAAATTATATAATTAGCATCTCTCTATATTTGCAGATAGTACAAATCTTTTGTTTGCCATTAATATGTTGGTGCTAGAGAAAAGATATAAAAATAACAAAGAGGTAGGAACATTAGGCTGAATTGAATGAGATGTAATTTGATAGGAACAACTATCAAGCCTTACCAGGGTACAAAAATGAAATTTCTAAATATAAAATGGGCGAGTTTTGAGTAGATATAAATTTTTCTAAAAAGGATTTGGGGATTTTAGTGTGATGAGTCTCACACTTCAGCAGCTGTTACAATCATGGGCCACTTTCAAAGGCATACTTCCAATTCTAAGGAGATAATATTCTTATTATACTCTACCCTTCGCAGGCCACATCTGGAGTATTGTATTACATTCTGGGCACAATATTTTAGGAAGGACCTTAATTATAATCTTATCATCTCGGGAGCATCTGAGTAAGAGCAATCAGAATGGTAAAAGATCTTAAATTCTTGCTTTATGAGGGCCAGTTAAAGAACTAACAGTGCTAGATGGCAGAGTGAAAACGTGACTCTCTGTGTCCTCCTCCGATCTTCTCTCAAACCAACAATAAAATAAGCCTCTGAACTGATCTTCAAGTCAACGAATCCAGAAATATTTGGACACTGCTTTCTGAAGAACTTCATATCAGGTTTGTCTAACTCGGACAGAGGGATAAACAGTGGACTTGGGTGCAGGCCGGAAGTGAGGGTGGGACTCAGCTCAGCTCATCCTGGCAGAAACTCCACACTCCAAACTCCAAAAACTTGGAGTTTATCTGAGGCACTTGGGACACTCTGCCCTGATTGTGGACAGGTATTCTGGCAGACTTGCCTTGTTTGAGGAGTAATCCTGATTTAGTTCTAGCCCCCACCGGCCCAACACCTTAAGTTAATACACCGAATTGTCCCAGGGCAAAGATTTTTTCCGAGCCTTAAAGAGACATCCACGCTCTCTAAAAAAAAGTGAAGAAGCAAAACAGTTCTCACCATAGACAGCTTTTATCAAGAGAAAGAAGCGATGACCCCAGATCCTGAGACTCCTTTAGACAAAACTCCAAAGGAAGTTATTAAGGACCATCACTGGTCCCCTTTTCAAAAGGCCTTTCTAGAAGATTGCATAAAGAACCTCATAAGAGAGCTGGAGGATAAATGGGAAAATAAATTGAAATCAGTGCAAGAAGGATATGATGCCCTGTAAAAGAGATATGAAAAAGACACCAATTTATTGAAAAATAAAATTAGTGAAGTGGAAAAAGTGCAATGAACAAAAAAAAATTCAATTGGCCAGTTACAAAAGGAGCTTAAAAAAGTAACTGAAGAAAACAACACTTTAAAAATAAGAATTGAACAAATGCAAGTGAATGACTCACTAAGACTTGAAGAATCAGTCAAACAGAAACAAAAAAATGAAAAGTTAGAAGAAAATACAAAATATCTCTTAGGAAAAACAACTGACTTGGAAAATAGATCTAGGAGAGACAATCTAAGGATTATTGGACTTCCTGAAAACCATGATGAAAAAAAGAATCTAAACACTATCTTCCAGGAAATCCTGAAAGAAAACTGCCCTGAGATTGTAGAATCAGAAGGCAAAATCACCATTGAAAGAATTCACCGATCACCTCCTGAAAGAGACCCCAAAATTAAAACCCCAAGGAATATCGTGGCTAAATTTCAGGACTATAGCACCAAGTAAAAGATTCTGCTAGCAGCTAGAAAGAAACAATTCAAATACCGAGGATCAATAAGTAGAATCACACACGATTTGTCAGCCTCCACACTGAAGGATCGTAGGGCCTGGAGCCAGATATTCCGAAAGGCAAAGAAACTTGGATTACAGCCAAGAATAACCTATCCAGCTAGAATGAGCATTATCCTCCAGGGAAGAAGATGGTCATTTAATGATAAAGGTGAATTTCACCTATTTCTAATGAAAATACCAGATTTGAACAAAAAATTCGACACCCAAACACAGAACTCAAGAGAAGCATAAAAAGATAAAAAGGAAAGGACTCTTGGGAACTTTATTTCTACTATGGGGATACTTAAAGTTTGGGGGTATAATTAACTAAATATTACTTTGATAATATGAAAAAGAAAACTAGAGGGGGAAAGGTTGTCATACTGGGGAAAAGAGGGAAAAAGTGGTAAAATAAGATCTAAAAAAAAAAGGAGGTAAAAACAAGGTAAAATCTCTTGAAGAGGCAAAGAAAACCTAATATAATTGAGAGAAAGAGGGGAGGGAGATGAGCATTGTATAAATTTTACTCTCATCAGGTTGGGTTCTAAAAGTGTATATCAGACACTTGATTTCACATAGAAACTTGTCTGTTGTAGAGGGAAGTGGGAGGGAAAGGAGGAAAAAGAAAGGGATAAACTATTAGAAGGGAAAATAGAAGAATCAGGGGAAAGGAGTTAAAAAAAGGGGGGAGGGGATCTAAAGGGTGTTGGATTGTTTGGGAGAGGGGGTCATCAAAAGCAAAGTACTGAGGAGGGGGGAAGGGAGAAAGGGGGAGGAAAGGAAAGGGGAAAACATCACTTGGGTAAATAAGATAGCAGAAAATAAAGAATTAGTTATTCTAACTGTGAATGTGAATGGGATGAACTCTCCCATAAAGCAGAAGCGGATATCAGACTGGATTAAAAACCAGAATCCCACAATATGTTGTCTACAAGAAACACATCTAAAACATAGTGACACATATAGGATGAAGGTAAAAGGCTGGAGTAGAACCTGTTATGCTTCAGGTGAACAAAAAAAAAAAAAAACAAAAACAAAACAGGGGTAGCAATCCTTATCTCAGATCAAGTAAAAGCCAAGATAGATCTAATCAAAAGAGATAAGGAAGGAAACTATATTTTATTAAAGGGTACCATAGATAATGTAGCAATATCTATACGAAATATATATGCACCAAGTGCAACAGCATCCAAATTCCTAGGGGAGAAATTAAGAGAGATGCAAGAAGAAATAGACAGCCAAACGATACTAGTGGGGGATCTCAACCTTGCTCTCTCAGAATTAGATAAATCAAACTACAAAATAAAAAAGAAAGAAACTAGGGAGATAAACCAATTGTTAGAAAAGTTAGATATGATAGATCTATGGAGAAAGTTGAATGGAGATAGTAGGGAGTTTACTTTTTTCTCAGCAGTCCATGGATCCTATACAAAAATTGACCATGTGTTAGGGCATAAAAACCTCAAAATCAAATGCAGAAAGGCAGAAATAGTAAATGCATCTTTTTCAGATCATGATGCAATAAAAATCACATGCAATATAAGGCCAGGAGAAAATAAACCAAAAGTTAATTGGAAATTAAATAATCTAATCCTGAAGAATGAATGGGTGAAAGAGCAAATCATAGACACAATCAATAATTTCACCCAGGAGAATGACAATAAGGAGACAACATTACCAATTTTGGGATACGGCCAAAGCGGTTATAAGGGGCAATGTTATATCTCTAGATGCTTACTTGCATAAAATAGAGAAAGAAAAGATCAATGAATTGGGCTTATTATTAAAAAAACTAGAAAAAGAACAAATTAAAAACCCTCAATTAAATACCAAATTGAAAATTCTAAAAATAAAAGGAGAAATTAATAAAATTGAAAATAAGAAAACTATTGAATTAATAAATAAAACTAAGAGTTGGTTCTATGAAAAAAACAACAAAATAGATAAGCCTTTAGTTAATTTGATAAGAAAAGGAAAGAGGAAAATCAAATTGTTAGTCTCAAGAATAAGGGAGAACTTTCTTCCACTGAAGAGGAAATTAGAGCAATAATTAGGAGTTATAAAGCCCAACTTTATGCCAGTAAGTTTGATAATCTAAGTGAAATGCAGGAATATCTACAAAAATATAGATTGCCCAGGTTAACAGAAGATGATATAAATTATTTAAATAGCCCCATATTAGAAAAAGAAATAGAAGAAGCTATTAACCAACTCCCTAAGAAAAGATCTCCAGGGCCAGATGGATTTACATGTGAATTCTACCAAACATTCAAAGAACAATTAATTCCAATACTATACAAACTATTTGAGAAAATAGGGACAGAAGGTATACTGCCAAATTCCTTCCATGAGACAGATATGGTGCTGATAGCTAAACCAGGTAGGGTGAAAACAGAGAAATAAAACTATAGACCAATTTCCCTAATGAATATTGATGCAAAAATTTTAAATAAGATATTAGCAATGAGATTACAGAAAGTCATCCCCAGGATAGGACACTATGACCAAGTAGGATTTATACCAGGCATGCAGGGCTGGTTCAATATTAGGAAAACTATCAGCATAATTAATTATATTAATAACCAAATTAACAAAAACCATATGATTATCTCAATAGATACAGAAAAAGCCTTTGATAAAATCCAACACCCTTTCCTATTAAAAAACACTAGAGAGTATAGGAATAAATGGGCTTTTCCTTAAAATGATCAGTAGCATCTATTTAAAACCATCAGCAAGCATCATATGTAATGGAGACAAACTAAAACCATTCCCAATAAGATCAGGAGTGAAACAAGGCTGCCCACTGTCACCATTACTATTTAATATTGTATTAGAAATGTTAGCTTTAGCAATAAGAGAAGAAAAAGAGATAAAAGGAATCAGAGTAGGTAATGAAGAAACCAAATTATCACTCTTTGCAGATGACATGATGGTATACTTAGAGATCCCTAGAGACTCAACTAAAAAACTACTAGAAACAATTCACAACTTTAGCAAAGTTGCAGGATTCAAATGCAGCAGCAAGAGATACAAAAAGAAATTCCATTCCAAATAACAGATTATAGGATAAAATATCTGGGAATCTATATGCCAAGGAAAAGTCAGAAACTATACCAACTAAATTACAAAACACTTTCTACACAAATAAAATCAGACCTAATCAATTGGAAAAACATTAAGTGCTCATGGGTAGGCAGAGCAAACATAATAAAAATGACAAGACTACCCAAACTAATCTACTTATTTAGTGCCATACCAATCAAACTCCCAAGAAATTATTTTACAGATCTAGAAAAAATAGTAGCAAAGTTCATTTGGAAGAACAAAAGGTCAAGGATTTCAAGGGGATTAATGAAAAAAAGGCAGATGAAGGGTGCCTTGCTGTACCAGGTCTAAAACTATATTATAAAGCAGCGGTCATTAAAACCGTTTGGTACTGGCTAAGAAATAGAACAGTCGATCAGCGGTACAGGATAGGTTATCAGGACAATCTAGGCAATAACCTTAACAATTTAGTGTTTGATAAACCCAAAGACCCCAGTTTTTGGGATAAGTACTCACTATTCGGCAAAAACTGCTGGGAAAATTGGAAACTAGTGTGGAAGAAATTAGGGCTTGACCCATACCTAACATCACATACCAAGATAAGATCTAAATGGGTTCATGATCTGGATATAAAGAGTGATTTTGTAA
>JAJPUD010004423.1:104385-167313 GCA_023553655.1 Myrmecobius fasciatus | reverse complement strand
CCATTACTATTTAATATTGTATTAGAAATGTTAGCTTTAGCAATAAGAGAAGAAAAAGAGATAAAAGGAATCAGAGTAGGTAATGAAGAAACCAAATTATCACTCTTTGCAGATGACATGATGGTATACTTAGAGATCCCTAGAGACTCAACTAAAAAACTACTAGAAACAATTCACAACTTTAGCAAAGTTGCAGGATTCAAATGCAGCAGCAAGAGATACAAAAAGAAATTCCATTCCAAATAACAGATTATAGGATAAAATATCTGGGAATCTATATGCCAAGGAAAAGTCAGAAACTATACCAACTAAATTACAAAACACTTTCTACACAAATAAAATCAGACCTAATCAATTGGAAAAACATTAAGTGCTCATGGGTAGGCAGAGCAAACATAATAAAAATGACAAGACTACCCAAACTAATCTACTTATTTAGTGCCATACCAATCAAACTCCCAAGAAATTATTTTACAGATCTAGAAAAAATAGTAGCAAAGTTCATTTGGAAGAACAAAAGGTCAAAGATTTCAAGGGGATTAATGAAAAAAAGGCAGATGAAGGGTGCCTTGCTGTACCAGGTCTAAAACTATATTATAAAGCAGCGGTCATTAAAACCGTTTGGTACTGGCTAAGAAATAGAACAGTCGATCAGCGGTACAGGATAGGTTATCAGGACAATCTAGGCAATAACTTTAACAATTTAGTGTTTGATAAACCCAAAGACCCCAGTTTTTGGGATAAGTACTCACTATTCGGCAAAAACTGCTGGGAAAATTGGAAACTAGTGTGGAAGAAATTAGGGCTTGACCCATACCTAACATCACATACCAAGATAAGATCTAAATGGGTTCATGATCTGGATATAAAGAGTGATTTTGTAAGCAAGTTAGAGGAACGTAATATAGTTTACCTCTCAGACCTGTGGAGATGGAATAAATTTATGTCCAAAGAAGATCTGGAACTCCTAATTGAACACCAGATGGATAATTTTGATTATATTAAGTTAAAAAGTTTCTGTACAAATAAAACTAATGCAGACAAGAGCAGGAGGGAAGCATCAAAATGGGAAATCATCTTTACATTTAATGGTTCTGATAAAGGCCTCATTTCTAAAATTTCATAGAGAATTGTCTCATATATATAAGAATTCAAGCCACTCTTCAATAGATAAGTGGTCAAGGGATATGAACAGACAATTTTCAGATGATGAAATTAAAACCATCTCTAGTCATATGAAAAGTTGCTCCAAATTAGTATTGCTCAGAGAAATGCAAATTAAAACAACTCTGAGGTACCACTACACACCTGTCAGATTGGCTAAAATGACAGGAAAAGATAACAATGAATGTTGGAGGGCATATGGGAAAATGGGACACTAATACATTGTTGGTGGAACTGTGAATGGATCCAACCATTCTGGAGAGCAATTTGGAGCTATGCTCAAAAAGTTATCAAACTGTGCATACCCTTTGACCCAGCAGTGTCTCTACTGGGCCTATATCCCAAAGAGATCTTAGAGGAGAGAAAGGGCCCCCACATGTGCAAGAATATTTATGGCAGCCCTTTTTGTAGTGGCTAGAAACTGGAAACTGAATGGATGCCCATCAATTGGAGAATGGCTGAATAACTTATGGTATATGAATGTTATGGAATATTATTGCTCTGTAAGAAACGACCAGCAGGACGATTTCAGAGAGGCCTGGAGAGACTTGCGTGAACTAATGCTGAGTGAAACGAGCAGAACCAGGAGATCATCATACATAGCAACAACAGTATTACATGATGATCAATTCTGATGGACATGGCTCTCTGCAACAAAGAATTGTCTCAAACCAGTTCCAATTGTTCACTGAAGAAAACCATATACACCCAGAGAGAGGGAAATGAAATATGGACCACAACGTAACATTTTCATGTTCTCTATTGATGTTTGCTTGCATTGTGTTGCCTTTCTCTGGTTTTCTTTTTTTTCGTGTAGATAGGATTTTTCTTGCACAACTTGTCAACTATTATTACATTATTAACATGTAGTGGACTTCCTGCCATCTAGGGGAGCTGAGGGGACTGGAGGTAAAATTTGTAATGGAGAGCTTCGTAAAGATCAATGCTGGGGAACTACCCATACATATGTTATACAAATAAAAAGCTTTAGTAAAAACAAACAAACAAACAAACAAACAAACAAACAACTAACAGTGCCTAACCTGGAGAAGGAAAGACAGAGTGAAGATTTTGGAGGATGTACACTTGATGACTGTCTTCAAATATAAGAAGGGTTGTAATGCAGAAGAGTTTATATTTATACTAAAATTCTAAGAGGGCAGAACTAGAGGCAGTGATTAGAAGTTATAGAGACGGTCTTGATGTAAGGAAAATAAAACAAAACAACCACAAAACTTCCTAATAGGAGCATTTCAAAAGTGAAATCGGCTGCCTTGAAAGCTAGTGAGATCCTCATGAAAAGATAAGATGATCACTAGTTGCTTATGTTATAGAGAGGATTATAGTGTAGGTGTGGGTTAGCCTAGGTGATCACTGAGGTCTCTCCCAATGCTAAAATTCTTTGATTCTGTGATTTTGTGAGGAATAAGGAAGTTTGGGTTAGTTTTGAAGAATATTATGAGCAAAAGAATGGGGATAATAAGGATATCAAAAAAGAGCAGGAAATGCTGAGAATACTAACTTGTTGGAATATGTAGGTTAGAAGGGGGAATAATGTGACATAAACAGAAAAGAGAGGTTAGAGCCAGATTTTGGATCATCTTGATATTTTCGTAAGCTGAAGGGGAATTTAGAAGTAGATTATTTTACAGAGGATGAGTCTGTGGTCCAAAGATGTTAACTGACTAGGCCATGTTCACACAAATAAGAAGAAAAAGATTAAAAATTTGTCCTCTTGCTCCAAATCCGCTATTCTTTCCACTGCACCATGTTGTCTCCTTTAAAAAGTTTGTATTTGTCCTAGAGACAATAAGAAGCCATTTAAGATTTTTTGAGTAAGAGAATTGAACGATAAGACCCTTACATAAAAAAAAGACTATATGGTCTTTGTTGTGATTTCAGTTTTATTTGACTCTTTCTGACCCTATTTGGGTTTTTTTTTGGCAAAGATGCTAGAGTGGTGTGCCTTTTCTTTCTCCAGCTCATTTTTTACAGATAACAAACTGAGGTAAACAGAATTAAGAGACTTGCCTGGAGTCACATAGCTAGTCAGTGTCCAAGGCCAGATATGAAATCAGGAAGATGACTTTTTCTGTCTTTGTGCCCAGAAATACATCCATTATACCATCTCGTCTCTGAATTACATGATTAGTGGTGTGACCTTTGGATTTGATTACATAGAAAACAGTGATAGGAAGACCAAGTACTATACTATTCTCATTTTCTAGTTGAGATAAAAATTTGGAAAACTATATTGAAATGATAATCAATATCATTGGAATGATCTCTAAGGAGAGAATTGGGGGGGACCAAGAATAGAGCTTTGGAGACATGTCCAATTTTACAAAGTATGAATAGTAAGAAGATTTAGTAAAGAAGTGGTCACCTCTTTCTAAAAACTCTACCTCGTTTTTTATGGTACTACTTTTTACTCTTTCTGCTCCTATCCATTCATCATTGATTATGTACTTAGTCATTGTCTATCGTTTAGTCATTTTACCTTTATAACATTTCTCATATGCATCCCCATCTCTATATTCATAAAGCCATCACCCTACTTCAGGCCTTCAATTGACCAGAGGTTTATATAAGATCAGCCTGCCTTTGACAGACATGATCTATTCAAAGATATTGATTTTATGTTTTAGGACCTATCATAATTTGTATTTATTCATTTCTTTCATGGACTGTCTAATGCTTTTGCTTAATAGCTTAAGATATTTCAAATGAAACTGTGCCATATGTGCAAACTGCAGATTCATGAACATTTAAATTTGTAAATAAATTGTAACCAATTTATCTAGCATGTCCATGAAGTTCACAAATAGGAAAATCTACAGTTTTAATCATTTGCCTAGCTGAAATCATTACAGTAAAACCTGATTTCCAACATTCTATCAACTGAAAATATCTACTTGCTGCTACTTCTGCATATTTAAGTAGCACAGTGATAACTGCTGCTCATAACAGTGGTGCCAAGATACTGCAAGAATTTGAAATGCTCTCTGAATCTTAATTCATGTTCAATATAGTTAGTTTGCAGTATATTACAATTTAACTTTTTTTTTAAATTGTTAATCCAAGGATGGTATGCATACTAAATAGATTAAATAGATAACTCTCCCCATCTGTGTCAGATAATAATTAAATATATTTATTTTGGTTTAAGAAGGAAATGATTACCTGATTTAACAAAGGTCAAACAATAGGTATAGTGAGGATGAAATCATGGTAATATGAAAAAACCATTGGATTTGCCCTCAGAAGGACTGGATTCATCACATGACGGCTATTTTTAAATTCTGTGACCTGGACAAGGTGTGGAATCTTTCTAGGGCTTTTTTTCTCTTCATTATAGATGGATATAGATAGATATAAAATCTGGAAATTCATCTAATCTAACCACTTTTTTTTTAACAAAATGGTTAGATTAGATGAATTTCCAGATTTCAGTCTATGATCTCATGAATGGAACTGGAGAAACCTCATCATAAATTTAATGATTTCAGATTTTGAATATAACATTGACTACATTGACTCTGTCTGGTATATATATACACATATAAAAATGCACACACATATATATGTACATATATATATATATGTTTATATATGTCTGTAGGGATAAAATGTGTGCTTTCATTAATTCTCAGAGAATTAATGCATATCTATACCTGATATTCAATTTAACTATTTTAGAGAATTGCCTGAAGTATTAAGAGGGCAAGCTGGATTGCTTGACCAGGGTCTCACAGCCAATATATGTCAGAAGCAAGATTTGAACTCATGTTTTCTTATTTCAAGATAAAGGTTCTCTTTACTAGGCTGTTCTGCCACTTTTGTTAACATCTCCTTCTCTCTCACACACATGCACACATACACAAATACAGAAATATCGTCATTCTCTTGACAATAGTTCTCAGTGAGACTGGATTTTATTGCCTCTCTTCCATGGTGTTTTAGTGGTGCTCTTCTTTTATTAAAAAAAAGAAAAAGAAATAAAGAATGTTCTTGGCTATGAAAGAAACAGATTAATTTTATTTCATTTATCTTGAACACAGAGAGCATTTTTGCACTTGAATACTCTATTACTAGCAATTGCATAAGTCAAACCTTAGAACAAATGTAAAAATGATGAAGGTTATTCTTTGTACTGAACTTCAATCTGGAATTTCTTCTCTTTTCATCTAATTTTTCTTCAGAGAGCAGTTGTCTTCTCAATGCCTGCCCGTCATATGGTATGTTGTCTCAGTTTTATTTTCTTCAAGTGAAATAAACCAGAGACATTGACATATAAGAAAAGAATTAAAATTGAGAGAATATTATCACCCACATATTCCTGTACAAAATATGTTCAATGTAGCAGGAAGGAATTGCTGACATCAAGAAACCGTTTCCCCCTGACTTTGGCACTACACTATCAAAGAAAATACATTCTTGATTGGGAATACAATATAAACCAATCATTTATAGAAACCTTAAAAAAACTTGGAACTTTGGATGAATTTTCATTTTTTTTATTTACAAAATTCTATTTAAATCCTGAAGCTGATTCTTTGTTGTTGTTGTTCTGTAAAAACATTTAAGATTGTGAATGCTCCTACCTGCCTACCCCATCATTCATCACTTGTTTCAATCAAGTTGTTATATAGACCAGGTCTCTGTTCTTTCTCTATTTCTCCCATCAGACTTTTAGTAAGGGTACTAATTTAGCAGGCACTCCCTTGTAATCAGGGTTTTATCCAAGGGACACCTGTCCATTATGAATTAGACAGAGACTAATTAATTTCACAGACACTATACTATCCACAGTAATGTTATGTTGGTCTGGAACATAGGAATGGACTGATTATTAATATTATAGCTGTTCCGAGTCTTTCTAAGAGCAAAAATAACAACAAATAATTTGTGTTTCTCTTCCTTGTCTCCTACTCATTGCATGTGGATATTTTGCAAGTGAATATTCCCAGTGGTACTTTTTTCTTTCTTTACTTCACACTCTGTGAAGCAAATCTAAGCACACAGTGCTTCTATTGCTATCCAAGAGGACCCTGGGCACCTATCAGCTTCCAGACAAAGTGTAAGCCTCAAATTAATATCAGTAGAGACATAATTGGGCTGCTACATACTGTCAGGAAAATGTCAAAAAACGAAAAAATTTTGATTGCAAATCATTTCCATTTATTGCGGTTACACTTTTTTGTTGTGGTGAAAATAACGGCTTTGCCTTGTTTGAATTTCTCTGCCAGAAATGATGCGGATCCGTTTGTAATAGTGGTTCCAATTTATAAAGGGAAATATAGGCTTATGACACATGTGTCATTGCCAATGTTGGCACTTCTTAGTGTGAGAAAGCACTCCCTAGTGATGTTGCCAACAACTTGAGTTAGATTAGGCATATACTGGCTTGGTAGCAGGTGGGCAAAAGGAAAGGAACAGTTGGTTGTCTCTTCAAGTTAAGCCTCTTCAAGTTGTTACTTTCTCTTTCTGATATTACCAGATCCATGGTATTTTTATTGTTGTTTTTATGTAGTTTTGCTTTAAAAACCTGTTCTATAAAGACATAATTTGATAGTTTACATTTTAAGAGTAGCCATAGATTATGGAATAAAATGCAGAAAATCAATAGGCTGGACATCAAGACTTTAATGGGATTTCTTATTCAAATTGAGCAAATACAGGCAACCCTGTTCCTTCCTTAATTTAATTTAAGAATACATTTCTCCTTCAGCTTATCAGTTTTCCTTCTATCAATATTTGTGCATTATCTTTATTTAAAAGCTGTATTTTGAACTGGATACATGCCATATGGTGTTGTTTTAGTTGCCTTGGTTACATTTAGCCATGGAGATTAGAGATGGACGAACCATTTTGGATCATTTATAAGCCTCAACTGGAATTTTTTCCTCTACATTTTAAATACTGAAAAATGCAAGAATTCCTCATAGTATTTTTAAATTTCCAGTTTATGGAGTAAAGAAGTTTAGATAAAAAAGATAAACAGCACAGAAGACTTTGATATTAATTGAAAGTATCTAATTAATAGATACTTGGACTTTTTTTCCTTCAAAAATGAACACAAAGTCGAGCAAATATATTAAAATAATAACTGACAGTACTGGCAAGTAATATGGTCTTGTGGTAATAATCTTATTTCTCAAGTATCTACCCCTTCTAAAACTTAAGGAAGATTGGGGAGTTCTCCTCCTTATAGCACCACAATGATATCCTTTCATATATCACCCATTGCTGGCAGGTATCATTCTTAGAGCATTAATATTCAGAACTGACATTCACTTAAGAGTTTGTAAAACCTTTTATTATATTATCTCATTTAACATTTTATAACAACCCTGCAAAAAAGGTTTGAGAATTTTTGAATGAATGAAGCATTTATTAAGCACTGATTATGTGTGAATCCTGGTACTAAGTTTTTCAAGGATAAAAATAAAAAAAAAGTAAAGCAATCTCTGCTATCAGGAAGAAAGACAGCTAATATGGAAAATTTCAGCTGCAAGGTGGGTTGAAAGGTCCCAGGGTCCTTAAAGTGCAGCTGCCAAACAAAGGGTGGTGCCCTTTCTTTACTGTCATTTCCACTGTTAAAATCCTATGAGTTTCTGATGTTGAACCATTAAAAAGAACCAGGAACTTTGGTACAAGAAATTTCTGTCTGGGGTCTTCAAAAAGATGTGACTGTATCCTGTGGGAGCAGTTTCGAACTGGAGGTCTGTTTTTGTTGTTTGTTTTATTTTAATTTACTTTGTAATCTTGTTTTGTACATTCAAAAACATTACTTTGAGATGTGGTCCATAAATTTTATCAGATTACCAAAAGGGTCTTTGTTTACTCCCCCCTCCCAATTGAAAACTCCTGCTGTGAAAACTTTATGGTCATCATTTATAGATGATAGAGAGATCTGGCAATGATATTGTTGGGTCTAAATGTATGCAGTTTTACAGTCTTTTGGGCCTTGTTATAGATTGTTCTCCAGTTCATACTCCACCAAAATTTAATTAGTTTACATATCTTTCTTCACCTCCTTAAGCATGACTAGAAAGCTCTGATTTCTTTTACTAAAACTTGCTATTTGTATACTTTGGCCACTTATCAGTTGAGATCTGTGTCTTAAATACATCAAAGGAAAAGGAAAAGGACCTATATGTACAAAAATTATTTATAGTGAGTTCTTTTATTTTTGTAGTGATGAAGATTTAGAAATTAAAGGGATGCTTATCAATTGTGTAATAGATGAACAAGTTGTAGCATGTGATTGTGATGGACTACTATTGTGCTTTGGGAAATGACTAGGAGGATGGGTTCAGAAAAACATGGCAAGACCTATATGAAGTGATAAATAAGGAAGTGAGAAGAACCAGGAGATAATTGTGCACAGTAACAGCAGTATAGTAATTATGATTAAAAGTAAAAGAGCTGACTACTCTGATCAATAAAAAGATTCAGAACAATTCTAAAGAATTCATAATGAAAAAAATGCTCTTCATTTCTAGAGAAAAAATTTATGAATTCTGAATGCAAATTGAAATATAAATTTCACAACTTTCTTATTTTTCTTGCCATATGACTAATATGGAATTATATTTTTTAGGATTTAACTTGTATAATTAATAAAATCTTGTTTACCTTGTCAATGGGAATTAGGGAAAGAATTTGGATTTCAAAATTTTGAAAAAAAAAGAATATAAATAAAGGCATCATTTTTTTTTTTGCTGAGGCAATTGGGGTAAAGTGACTTGCCCAGGGTCACTCAGCCAGAAAGTATTAAGTATCTGAGGCCAGATTTGAACTCAGGTCCTCCTAACTTCAGGGCTGGTGCTGTATCCACTACACCAACTGATGCTTCCATCATTATTTTTTTTATAAATGTTAATGAGTATATTTTGAATTTTCCCTTTATTGTTCCATTCCCAAAATTAGCTATTGCATATTTAAGAATTACAGAAAGGAGACTATTTAGTCCAATCTCATAATTTTACAGATGAGTTAGTTCACTGAGATCCAGGTAGAATAGGTAAATTGTCCATTGTCATAGAAATAAAAAGTGTCAGAATGATTTCTGAATGGATACAAGGAGGAAAAGTGCCCTCTCACACCATTCCTTTTTATAATTTCGGTTATTCTACCTTCTGCTATTAGTAGAACTTTTTGGTCTGCTTCTATATCTGTCTTGTTTCCTATGAGGAAGATGATTCTCCTACAAAAGGCTTTCAAGGAATCAAAGTGACTCAGCATAAAGACTAGAAATAGAATTAGGTTACCTCTACACAATGACAAAACAATTTAATGTAGCAATTTAGTCAATAATGTGGGAGAAAAATCAGCCAAATCAATCAAGTCACACGAAAGTTCTCCGTATCAACTATTTTCTATTCAATTGACTTTCTTTTGTTTACAACACCCTGGTGTTTCCTTTAAACTAAGTTCTAATAAGACCTGGGCTCCTTCCCAGGCAAAGAATAGCTGTTTTCACACTACTGATGATTTGTACAATTGAATGGAGCAATGAGCAGAAGGTGGTTGGAACTAGAGATATGAGCCATATATTCATACTATTAATAACTTTTTAATGGCCAGCACTTATGATCACTGAAAAATAACCTGAAAACACTGTGATAGAAAAAATTCTTCCAAATATCCCTCAGTTACAACAGACTAAATCTTTATGATATTTATTCCACTTTTGAAATAAAATTTTGAAGATGTTATATTAGTCTGGTTTCCCAAGTTCGATTATCATGAGTATTTATGACAGTCAGTTCCTGTCATGTAATGAGATTATATAGGTTTTATCAGACCTGACACATTGGATAATTTATATGATATATCAGCTAGTAAGATACAAAACCAGATAATTTCCTGTAATGATTTTAAAAGAATTTCAAAAAGAGATTTGAAGTAAGTACTATTCTATGATACCCCTTGTTTAAGCATATTTTTGAAATGTCACTCAAAGATATTTATGGATAGGAAGTAATCAAAGATGCTAATTATAAGCAGGTCTTTTCTAAATAATCACAGTATAAAGAAAATTAGCATTTTATTTTATGTTGCTTTCTTGAAGGGATACCCCCTTAGTAGACATTCCACACTGATAAATCTTCCTGGTGAAATCCAATGGTGATTTTGTTTGGTTTTAACTAATAATTCTGTATGGGTTTTTTGGGGGGCTATATGTTTATGCCTGAGAGACAGCATGGAATAATGAGTAGAATGATAGCTTTGCAGATGGAAAACAAGTTCAAGACCTGTTTCACAACACACTGAGAATTCCCTATTCTGAGGAAATTACAAATCTAGACTAGACCATACTACAGGTGTATAATTGGGAATTGGAAAAGAAGAACACTGGACTTGAGACTTCAAATTCTGACTTTGTTGCTTAATACCTGTATAATCTTAGGCATATAACTTTTTCTTTCTGATACTTAGTTTCCTCAGCTGTAAAAATGAATAGTTTGAACTAAATAATTTGTAAGATTTCTCCTGAATGTAAATTATTTTATTTCAGTTCAACTTTAGGCTATTCCCTTCTTGAAAGTTACTTTGTGAGGAATATGACACACATTTGTGAAGGGATATCAGGCACAAGTTTGTTCTTTCATTTAATTGAGTATTTTCATCAGTCAGAGGACTTGCCAAAAGATCAAGCAAAATTAATCAATGTAAAGACTGTGTCTGAGAGCATACATAACATATACACCCATAGTTCCCTACCTGTCAGAAAAGTGATACATTTTCTTCTGTCTTTTCTGGGGATAAGGTTAGCTATAAACAAATAGAAAATTTCAAAAGATAGTTTTATATACATGATAGACAAAACAGTAATTTGTAATGCGGTATAGGAGAATAGCAACAGTCAAACAAATATTTATAAAGTCCCTCCTGTATGCCAGGCATTATATTAAGTGCTGAAGTGACAAAGAAAGGTAAAAGACTGTGTTCTTTAGGATCTCACAGGCCAGTGGGGAAACAACATGTATATAACCTCATACAAATAATATGTATATATATTTGTATACACACACATACATGATACATTGGAGACAACTGACAGAGGGAAAGAACTAATATTGAGGAGGCTAGGGAAAGTCTTCCTATAGAAAGTAGGATTTTAGTTGAAATTTCAAGGAGTCCACGGAATCCAGGAGGTGGAGATAAGGAGAGAATATGGCAGGCATGAGGTTCAATCAGTAAAAACATCTGAACTTGGGAGTTTGACCATCTTGTGCAAGGAAGAGTAAGGAGATCAGTGTCATTGATCATAAATATATAGGATATCTATCTATGATATATAGGAGGAGGTTAAACTGAGGAGGGGGATAAGATGAAAAAGACTGGGAAGGTAGGAAGGGGCCAGATTATAAATAACTTTGAATACCAAGTAAATAATTTTATAATAGTTTGGGCTAGAAGTCAAGAGACACAAGATCTAACTGATTCTCTCTAGCTAGTGGGGTGAGTTTGGGCAAGTGAGTGAGTAATATCTTTGGGCTCCAGTCTCCTCATATAGAAAAGGACGGCATTAGACCAAAGAATCCTTGTTATCCTGTGGGAAAAAAAAAACTCACTGAAATTTTAAAATAATAATGATGATGATGCTAATTCTGTATAGCACTTAAAAGTTTTTAAAGCACATCCACATGAGAAAGGGCCTCCAATAAAACGAGATGTTCACTTATTTTCCATTTGCCTAAGATCTGAATTGTGACTGATATTCCCTTGTAGAATGTTCTGAAATGTTTCACTACATCTCTGCTTTTCAAGGAAAGGATGTGAAAAGAAAGGCATCCTAAATGCATTCTGCATTACCCTCTCAAACACTTGCTGCCTCTAATAAACAGGAAATGTTTATTCTATTTATTTAACCTTCAAGATCCTTATTAGCAGTTGCAGAAAAGGAAAGATTTATCTATTGACGAAAAAAACAGACTTCATTTACCAAATCTCCATTCTTTATTGTAATGGAATTTGTCTATCGAGCTTTTAAAATGCATTTATAAAGTTAAAAATGTATTTGGCTCTTCTGTCCATGAGATGGATGGCCACATTATTACTTGTCTGTCAAATATAAGTAGGGTTGTTAATAACTAAAAGACAGCTACTAAAGATTCCAAACATGGACAGTTTCTTTTGGAGAAAATTGCAATTCTAACCTCTGAATTCTCCTTTGAAACAATTACTTTCCTGTCCAAGCATCATAGAAGGCCTTATTTTGAATTAGGAAAGGAAAATATACAGCATAAAGGGTAAGAAAAACTTGTTTCTTACAGTATTGTTGATCTTCTGTAGATAGTAAAATCATTTTCTCCCCTTTTTGGTCCCACATTACCTCTCCCTTTCTGCTCTCCTACTCTTTTACTTTTTTTTTTCTTGTTTGTCTCTTTGTCTTTGCCTCTAGTGTGCATGTGTGTTATGTGTGTGTATGTGTGTGTGTGTGTGTGTGTTTTCATTGAATTGCAGGGGATATTTTGGAGGAGAAATGGAGGCAGCTCCATAATTGTCCTAAAGCTATGGAGGGACATTCTCAGAATCCATCAGTGACTATAGAGGAAGTATTTTGTATGTCATTCCCTGAAATATATACATATTAATTTCTCCAATAGAAGAACTCTGAAAGACAGTACAATCTAGAAAAGAAAAGAATCTATATATTAAATTCATCAAGCTAATTTCTATAGTATTATATCCTCCTTTAATTCATCACAGATATTTTATAATACATCTATGCTTTTTCCCTTTTCCTTGAGCGATAGGACATGTTGATAATTTCTTCCCAGATATGAATTGGAGATGAAGGTCCATTAAATAACAATATAATTATCATTTATGATACTGATGATGTTTGTCAATCTGTCAATAACCATTGACAATGGGAATAGTACCATACTAGATTTTTTGTAGGTTATTAAAGATGTTTTTTTGTTTCTAACTTATTTCAGGAGAAAACCAACATGCATGAAATAATTAGAGAACAATAGTAAAGGTTATATTGTAATAGATGCTCAGAAAAGAGGGAGGTTAATGTGAGAAGGAGGATATTGGTGAAGGCTTCATGGAAGAGGCTGAGCCTTGAGTTTAACCCTGAAGAATAAATACAATTTCAATGAAGTGACAGAAGTGGGATGGGGAAGAAGCATTATTTTTGACAGTTAGGTTACAAAGTACTCTCTCCTGAAGAGCCATTTAATCAGCATCCAAATAAATGGATTTATGTAACTTTCTGATTTGAAAAGCACTTTACATTCATTGTCTTATTTAATCTCTCCAACATTGCTTTGGGATAAGTACTATAAGAATAACTGTTCCCATTTTATGGAGGCTGAGAATGGTTAAGTAATTTCCATTGCTGACAAATATTAAATTTGGAATTTAAATGTATATCTTTCTTGATTCTAAGTCCAGTATTCTTATAACTACACCATTTGCTTCATTTTTTTACATACATAAAGTAGTAGTCTTGGTAGTAGTTGTGGTACTACTCTTACTACCATTTTCAGTTAAATAGAGTTTCTGTTTTAAAAAAAGGAAAGGGGATATTTTGTAAATTTATTATGCTATGTGAATGTGAGCCATTACTATAACATAAAAGTATAAAGATATGGGTCAACCCATTCCTTTTAACAGTGATCATAAAGTTCATTTGGGGGCATATTTTCAGAGGATAAAATGGAATGATTCCCATGAGATTTTTTCCTAGTCAAGAAAAGAAAAATAAATTGCTGGGATTTTGAAATATTTGAACTAAAATGAGTTTCACTTATATGTCATCTTTGTTGATTTTTTTTATTAATATTACAATCTGTAGGCTGTGATGTGATGCAAATTTCACTCCTGCATTGTACAAATGAGAGATCTCTGTAATAAACTGCTCTGTTTCACAATGTGGTCTGTTCCAGAGTACAGTCTACATTACTATGAAATAGTCATGGTGAGAAAGGCCCAGAATTCCTGGCATTGATGAAAGCCAATATTATCTCATTTTTCTTGATTATCCTAAAATTCCATCAAGGAAGGCAGTGTTAAATATATTCTAGAAGAGATAAAAAATTATACTAAATCTTTGTGTATTTTTAACTATATGAATGCTGTATTTGAGTACAAGGAAGAAATAAAATAATATTATTAGTATTTTTGACTAACATTATATGAAATATGCCATAGTTTTCATTGCAACCAAAGTTATATTCAAGCTATAAAAGCCTTTTTGGATATTTGAATCTTTTATCCTTTGAGATGACACAAAGAGATCTTCTTCATGATAATTCAATTCAATTCAATTTAATTAGGAAACAAGTAGATTCTCCTGTTCTGTATCAGGGGAAAAATTGCTTTAGACATCCAGGGTCTTTTAGTTCTTAGGGGAAATAAACATCATCCAGCCACTTTTAGTATGCCAAAAAAGAATTAAAATAGCACAAATTCAGAGCCACAAAGAAGAAAAAGATATGATAATTATTCCTTATGGGAATGGATGCAATCTACTGAGCTATCTAGTTTAGGAACAAACTCTAGAGTGATTTGGGAAAGACTTAAATCCTGTTAGATCTGTTTCTTTTGCCTGGACAGTGTCTGACACAAAGTAGACACTCAATGCTTATTTAATGACTGCTGATAGGTTGGTCTACCAACCTAGCTGGCTTGACCTGAAACTGGATAACAAATTGGAAATATATTCTAGAATATTAGGAAATGAGCAAGATTGGAACAGAAAGCAGAAGACTCTGTTATGTATGAATATGAATATCTTTGTATATTGGATTTTTCAAAAGTCTTGAGGGCTTAAAGTACACTAAGATTTTTGGAACAACATACTAGAAACTATTGTATACATTGTCTCCTATAAGGCTCTTCCTCTTCCCTCTTAATTTCTTCTTTATACTCCAAACCTGGCTTTCATATGATTAAGAAAGGCACAAATACCTGGTGTAACATTTTTTTCTCTCCTAGAAAATTTCTACTACTGCCTGCCTTGATGATGATGTTTTGGAATGATTAAAAAAAATATATGAGATGACATTATATGTAGTATGCTCTGGGGCAACAAAAATAATTTTTATGCTTTGAAATTGTTCGTTTTCTGGTATCCTCCCTATTCCCAACCTAATACAATGCCTTAATGAACACAAGTACATGATCATTACATATTTATCTAATGAGTGAATGACCTAACTTTATATATATTCATTCTGTTTAAAAAAAACTTTCAGGAGCTACCAATTGCCTTTAGGATAAAATTCAAATTCTTCCACCTGATATTTGTAGGCCTCCATGATGTGGCAATATTTTGTTTTAGGATTTTAGATTTAAATCTAGAGAGTATCTCATTCTTAGTAGGTAGGAAACTGAGGACAAGAGAAATTGTGAATTTCTGATCATCATTTTGGTAGTATATTGACAAGCAAAAATTGAACCATGGTCTTCTGACTGCCAATTGAGTACTCTCTGATGTACTCCACTGCTTCCACTTGTATCTGACATTTCATATTGCTTTTGTTGTGGTCCAATCATGTCTGACTATTCACGACCACAATTGGGGTTTCTTGGCAGACATACTGGAGTGGTTTGCCATTTCCTTCTCAGCTCATTTTATAGGTAAGGAAATTGAGGCAAAAAGAGAGTTAATTAATTGACTTGTCCAGTCATATGGTTACCAAGAGCAGGAGGCCAGATTTGAAATCAGGAAGCTATCTTCCTGACTGTAGGTCCAGTGTTTTATCTACTGAGTCCATTATTATTACCAGTCTTCATGAATTCACTTTTCAGTGAATATGGATTACTTTTTGTTCCCTGAAGTTGACATAAAATTTCCTGAATCTTGGTATTCTAAAATTCTCTCCCCCCACCCCAGGCCTGGAAGGTACTCCTTTCTTACCTCCTCTTTTCTGTTTCCTTTTCTTTTTTTTCCAAGGTTCTGAAAAAACTTTCCTTTATCTTTTTTTTTTCTCCCAGTTATTAAGCAAGCTCTCTCTTCAAGTAACACTGTTTAATGCTCTGTGTATAAGCTCTCACTCCAGTAGAATGAAAAATCCTTGAAGACAAGGATTATTTCATTTTTCCCTCTCCTTGTTATCTAACATCTCACTTGACAAATACTAAGTGTTTATTAAATGTTTTGTTGAATTAAAATGAAAGTAAATATTGCAGCTCACTTTGTGATCAATAATCTATTCCTATTGAAAGTAGAAAAAATGGCAAAGCATTCTACTATCTTTGCCAAGAAAACCCCAAATGGGGTCATGGTGAATCAAACATGACTGAAACAAGATTATTGAGGAAGAGGCAATGTCACATAGTAGAAATAGTGCTGAACTTGGAATATGTTGTTGTTTTTGCTTTGTCTCTTATTAATTATACTATTTAAGAGAATTCACTTAATTATTAAAGCATGTTTTATTATCTTTAAAATTAGGTTACTAAGACATATTTTGGTAATGGAAAAGGGCCACTAGATGTGGAATCATGAGCAATTTATAAAACACTAATCTTTTTTGCTTCTCCCTATACCAATAATTGCTAGCTGTGACTGTGAGATAATCCCTTCACTGAGCCTCAGTTTATCATAAAAATGGGAATAATGTACCTAACAGACAGTCTTTTTCTTTTTTTTTTAAATGAGGTAAGGACTTCATAAACTTTAAAGTGACATATAAATGTGATGATTTTACCTGTCTCAGGGTTATTATGAGGACCAAACAGAGCATGGAAAGAGCTTTGTAACCATAAAAGACCCATATAAGTGTCAGCTATTATTATTACTCTGAGAAGTGGTGGTGACAAAGTCAAAGTTCTGAATTTTTATTAAGAAATTATGAGTGATGAGGAAAAATTTTTATATTAATAAATTACAATTGAGACAGTTAATATCCATTAAAATGAATGATTCTTAAAATGAGGGGTTGGACTATTTAACTCTAAAGTCCCTTCCAAGTCAAAAATGTATGACCCATTGAATTCTGGGGAAATCCCTAACAATGAAGCTTTCAAGGTCAAAGCATCATGGACTTTTAGAGAAAACCTTAGTTATAATTTGACTTATCAATAATAGGCATCTCTCCCTCCCTAGCTGAAAGTGAAAGCACAACTAGCTCATGAGCAAAGATAACTTTGTCTATGTGGTTGTGAATGTGGAACTCAAAAAACTATGAAGGCAATTGAGCAATCTCTTGGCCAAAGATATAACAGCATTTTTCTTGCCTCATTTGTTTCTCTCCTCACTTGCTACACTTAATCCATGACTACTTTTAATGAGAAGAAAACTGAAGAAGCAGCAGGAAATTGATCAATAGGACACTTTGGTGAAATGTCATTATTTGTGTCTTGATTTGGGGAGCAGAATGGATCCCCACATCCCAGTAATAGCATTCATTCTCAATTTAACAAAACTATGAATCTTGATGTTCTGAATGTATTTGCAGAATTCAACTCCTTAATGTTGGGCAGATTTGTACAGATTCTGAAATGCTTTCTTTTTCTTCTTTTTTACAAAGAATTGCTAATGAATTACCTTCCTTCAAAAGTATCACAGAACATCTTATTTTGAATTATGAAAGGAAGATCTACAATTCTGAGGACTAATGGGCCTTTAAAGTATGAGCATTAAGGGTACAATGGCTATGTCAAATGTTTCATGAAGGATATTGTTGATATTCTATAGGTGATAAGACCATTTCTTTTTTTGGGGGGGTAAAAGTGAGGGATATGCTTTGTCTCAGGGCTTCTTAAACTTTGTCTACTCAGAACCTCCTTTTCACCTAAGCAATTTTAAGTGACCCTGGGTGTATAGATAAACTAGGTATACAAATCAAACATTTACTGAATAATAAATCATAATTTTGTCACCCCCACATTCAGTTAGGACCCCATGCAGCATCATGACCTACAATTTAAGAAGCTTTCCTTTGTAGGATCACAGAATCATAGATTTAGAGAGCTGAAAGGGAATTTAGAAACTACCATCTTATTTTTTAGATGAGTAATTCTGAAAGTTTAAATTTGCCTGACATAACACAGCCAGTATCTGAGGTGGGGTTTGAACCCAGGTTCAGTGGTTTCCTCACTATTTCTTGATGCTTCGGTTGGAAATGAAGTAGATATAATAAAAAGTTTTAGTGCCTTAAAAAAAGCTAAAAAGAATCTCTGTCCATGGTTTTCTATTAGTCTTGATAAACATGTTTCCTGATTTGTGAAATGGGAATAAAAACCTCATTCAAATGCAAAGTGTTTATAAAACATTTTGTCTTAAAAATTACACAAATGCCAGTTATTAAATGCTTTGCATATAAATATCTTATAAATGTAAGATATTATATGATGATGATGATATTGTAGAAGCAATGGCTGGGTAATAATAATGCAGAGGAGGAAACTGAATAACAGTGAAGTTAAGAACAATCATAAACTAGAGCAAGTCTCCCTACTCTGTTTTTATTCTAGATGAAGAGGTACTTAATGAAAAGTATGTAGCTTTGTGACTCTTGCTTTAGATGCTCATTTTTCTCTTGCAGCAATTTGGGCCTATAGTCTGCTATATTAAGGTTGTCTGAAGTCTGAGCTCCAAATTAGTGAGCATGTTAGGAGCTTAAAATATCCCTCATCTTGCCTCCCCCTTTTACAAAATAATTTTACAATTATTTACCCTAAATAGACAGCCAGTCTTACTAATGATTATCAGGTATAGATTAAATTGCATTTTTTGTAGGTATGACTAAGAGGAAAAATGTCAGTTTCTGATAAAGTAAAAATCATGCATGAATTGCTCAACAGATAGAAAGGAAAGAAGCTAACTCTCTCTAAAGAAAAAAAATCACCTGTTTGCATCACAGAAGCAAAACCCAAGGCCATAGAAAAGGAGACAGAGGAAATGATTCAAACAAACAAACAATCTCCCCACCTCCTCACCCCATATCTGACCATCTGCAGAAGGCATTCGGGGTGAATAACAACAAACTAATAACCTTGAGTCAGTCAGTTAGTTAATAGCTTTGCCAAGGCTCTCAACACCTCCTTATTAGAATGCCAGTGAGCAGCTCTCCAGAGATGCAAGCCCCTTTAAGCTTCTGATCTCCCTGCAGTCACCAATTAGATATGAAATGAAGAGTGAGTCTGAAATTTTATTACTGAGGGGCTCAGCCATCAGAAACTTTTAATCTGATCCAAATATGAGAGCCAAAAGCACAGCTGTTGATATCTTATTGTATAACTGAACATGGTCTCTTTTATTTTGATGGGATAAGGGGCATAGGCTGCTTTGGAATTTAGGGATGATAGGGAAGGGGGGACAGACAGAAAGAAAATCTGAATCTTGAAACACAAAAAAATTGAAGGTAATGGAAAAAAGTTTTTATTTTATTTTTTTCTGAAGCATTAGAAAAAACAGGAGAAAGCATAGAGAAAATGAAAGAATATTAGGGTTTTTTTAAATTAAAATTAAAAAACACATTCCAGGTGTTTGTATTTGTAATCTATTTTAAACATGTAGTGATACTTGGAGATCTCATTAGGCTAGATACTTCTTTTGTCTGCAAAGATGGCAGTTCAGCTAACCTTTTTCAATTTTTATTTTTATACATGTTTGTGGTTTTTTTTTTAAATAAATTTCCTATAGAAGATCTACTGTATCTGCTATATACACATTCCTCTGGATGTCTTTTTACGTCACAAGTTAAGTACAAATATTTGTTAATTTTATCCCCCAGACTTTTTATAAACTATCACTGCTCTTTTGGTGATCTGGAATTTTGATTTCTCTAAGAACAAGGAATTGCATGATTTACTGTAATGCATCTTCCTCGGAAGAATGTCAGGGCTAAAGAAGACAAGTCTCTATTTGGGGTGTGGGGGTAGTGAACACCTTAGGATCATTGAATATAGTTTCCCAAATGTTACCCAGATCAATTTCCTTCTCAATATCAGACTCAGCTCAAAATCCAATGATATTTGCTGATAAGGAGATATTTGACATGTTAGTGCACGGAAATCTATATTATAAAGGGAGTCCTTGAAAGCCGGTCAATTCAAGATGGAAATAGTCTATAAATGTTGTTAAGTTCTAGATGTGGGAATTAGGTATATAGCTGACATTTATAGGTTTACTAGGTTTATAAGGTTTCAAGTAAATTACATGCCATTTTATAGGTTTTGAGCAAATTAGTTACATTATCTTATTTGGTCTTCAGACTAATGTTTTGAGATAGGTTTTATCCTCTTTTTACAAGGGAGTAAACTGATACTCAGAGGTATTGTGATTTGTCTATGATCACATAGCTAATAATAGAGTCAGAAACTGAACTGAAAATAATAATAAAATATGCATTTACTCTTCCTAACTCCATATCTATCTCTTTCTCTCCATTCTGTCACTGATTAAAATTTGAATGAACTTTTAGTTAAAGACTATGTCCCAAATCCAGACCACACTGGAGGCTAGTGAAGTATAAATAGTACTTTTTATAATTTAGGTATTTCATATAAATATGTAAATATGTATATATATACACATATATATATTGAATGCTATAATTTCCTCAACACTATCCAAGATATCTTTTAAAAATTCATTTAATGGAAAATGCAGTTTTCATGGACATCATCCTTCTGGTTCTCAGAGATATGTTAAATATTTTATATTAAATGTATAATAGATATGATTAAGATATTAATAGCTTAAATATTAAATAAACCAATATTTGTAAAGAAAATCATATCAAGAAGCATTTGTTAAGCACCTATAGTATGCCAGAAACTATGCTAAATTTTTGGAATGCAAAGAAATGTATAAGATATTCCCCTGTTCTCATGGGGTTCACATTCTAAAGAAACAAAAATGCAAACAACTATATATAGGATACATATGGGATATATACAGAAAATATTAAAGATAATCTCAGGGAGAAGCCACTCTCAGTGGGGAGAACTAGAAAAGATTTTCTGAAAAAAAAAGTGGGATTTTAATTAAGTTTTTGAAGGAACTTAGAGAAACAAGAGTTCAATGTAGAACATTTTTTCTTTGCTTTTTTTGTGACTTTATGCATACAGATAGCTGGTTTGGAAATTACTTTCACATCAATTACCATTTGTTTTCTGTCTGCTAAGATATAGTCAATTTCATTCTCATGATATTTGTTTGTTTTTGCCAGTGTTTAGTACTTATAATATATACATATGAAGCTTCTAAGTAGTCTATATCTCAATTTGAATTGTTTACTTTATAATTTTATCTGTGGTGACTTTTGCTAATGGTCATCAACAGGCAAATATATAGGAATCCTGAAAATGACCTTATGCAAGGTCTCATTACTGAATGTGGAAGTCACACAATTATGTGGGGGTCAGCCATTCTCCAACTGATAAGAATCCATTCAGTTTCTAGTTCCTTTCTACTACAAAAAGGGTTGCTACAAGCATTTTTACACATGGGGATCCTTTCCCCTTTTTTATAATCTCTTTGGGATACAGACCCATAGAGAGAGTGTGAGATCAAATGGTAATGAACAATTTGAAAGCCCTTTGGGCATAGTTCCTAATTGCTCTCCAGAATGGTTGGATTAGTTCACAATTCCACCAACAATGTATTAGGGCCTCAGTTTTCCCTCCAACATTAATCATTATCTTTTCCTGTCATTTTAGTCAATCTGAGAGTTGTCTAACTGTAAATCCTACCAGTTTTGTATCCATGTATTCTCCATGGTAACATTTTTTTTTTTAAAAAAAAGGATCACTGAAGTCTTCCTTCTCTTCCCTAACAACACATTTCCTATGTTTTTTATCAGGGAAAGGAAGAAAGGGTGCTAGTGGCTATAGATATTAAAAAGAATAATCTTCCCTCTCTTCCTCTGCCTCCCCTCCTCCTCTACCCCATCCCAGTTGCAATGGAACTATTGCAGCTAGGGTTAAGTTTGTTGACTTTTCCCTTCCAGAGTACTGTGTTTAGGCCTATTATACTTAACAATTCATATTCATTTTTTAACTAGGAAATAAGATTCATTTTCTCTTACAAAAAAGCCCAAACAAGAGGCAAAGCCCAGACCTGGCTACCAAGTTAGCTAGAGGAGCAGACTATTGAACCAGAAATCAGGTAGATAGATAGGAAGTAAAAATTGATCAATGGAAGTCTGCCAAACTGGCTGAGGTTGGGGATGGGAAACCTTGTAGGCAGATGAAATGGTCACATAGGCTACGTGCAGGGGTCCAAACAATCCCATGAGATAAAGAAGCATAAGAGGGGAAAGATAATTAAGAAACCACTGTGTGAGAGTGAATTCACATACACATATTGCAATTGCTGCTTTCAGCAGGCTTGAGCACTTTCTGACAAAGTTTGACATGGAAAGGAAATAATTTCCTTTATTTAGCTCTAAGTCAAAAGGGATGACAGGGCTTACTTGCTGAGTGGCCAGCCTATTAAATTGTCTTTGCCTGTAAACAATCTAATATTTATACTTTCATCCTAGCTAAGGATGTTAGAAAATGACATCCCATTAAAAGACAATTTCCTCTACACAATGACATGCCTATGTATAAACACCCTAGCTTCTTACCTGAAGGATATTCTCTTTTAAACATGTCAAAGGAACATTAAAATCCCTTGTTGCTAAGAGGACCAAGCTAAAATTTTCCACTATTAAAATCATTTTGACTTTGTGACTTTCTCCAAGGCTAGTAGAGGTTATCCAGGTGACCTTTGCTTCAGGTGTATACAACCCTGACATTTAAACATAAAGAAAAACACTCCCATATTCTCTGATCCTAAATAGAACTTTTGTAGTTAGAAAGGGGCTTAATGGTTATCTTGGTAGCTTCATGAATTTATGATTCATGGAATCAAAAAATCCTTTAAGTCATTTACTGTGTTAAACAAATCCTATAAACTTTTTTGGCCTAGTTCCTTGTGTTTTAAATGAAGGGATTGGACTAAATTACCTCTGAGGATGCTTTCAACTCTAAAGGACATCTTTCAAGCTCTGGCCTAAAGCTTTGATTCCCTTTCAGTGTCCTGACAAGTGGCTCTACAATTCATGGGTTAAATACCTCTAGTGATTAGGTTTTCCAATTCATGGTAATTCTTTCAGGGGATAGGCAGAAGTTTATCTTGGCTAAATAAACTTTCCTCATAGATGATACAAAATGAATCAGATTGCCCAGAGAAGTGTTTAAAATCTCTGAGAGAAGTAACCTCTTTTTAAACCTTTCAAACACTTCAGAAGCACATTTGAAACACAAACAACTAACTGTTTAATCACCACTCATTCTTATCTACCCATTTGCAGTCCTCAATGGGTATCTACTTGATAATACTTTGCCCCTTCATTTATTACATATATTTGAAAGTTACCCAACAAATGAAATAATATATACAAAACTGCTTTGCAAAAATTTAAAGTATCAAATACCATTATTATTACTAGTATTCTTGATGGCCTCCTTATTTTTTAATGTTCAATAATTTAGACTTTTTTTCTGCTCAGCCCCCTTCAAAAGTTTTCTGTATAAATTTTTTTTTAAGAAGTAAAATGGACATGGAATTGATTCTGACTGGAGAAGTCTAACCCATAACAGAAACTGCAGAGGCAGAGGAATTAAATGCATCTCTAGGATGACACAAAGTTAGTTCATTACCCTCTTCCTTATCCCTCCCTATCTGAACTACATTTCCCAGGGCAGTCATCTTGCCAATTTCTCAATTTCTTCCTCCCCCCCACACCTATCCTTTCCTACTGTTCCCTCCTGTGTCTTCCTCCCCAATTTGCATTTAATGAAGCTGCTGAGCTTGATTTCCCAAAGCCTTAATGGCTATGAATCAAAGGAGGAAGTAAATATTTGCATTAGTAGGGAACCCTTGTAGAAAGAGTGTAGAAAGCAGCTGACACTACATTTCTAGAGAGGCCTCTGGACTTAAAGTGCTCCCATGTTTAAAATGCATGAGGTGAATACATACAATATTTGAAAAGAGATTATATTTTGCCATGAATAGTATGGTGAAGGTCATTTCAGAGAAAGGGTGCTAAAATAGACTTTGAGAACAATATCTTTCATCTTTTTTAATAAGTAATTTTGAACAAAACAGGCACTTTGTGAAGGGAACCCTTTGGATACTGTCTCAGAAATAAATCAAAATCCTAGTGAGTCATTAAGAATACAAGTTTTTCATATGAGATGATCTAAATTCAACTCAAAAGGAAAGACTTGGTGGGACTTCAGAAGATATGAAAATAAAGTAGAGTGCTTGAATATACAGAGAAAGTGTGTTATAATAGAGAGATAGAAGGTCTCAGTACAAGAATACATGGGTCTTGTACTGTATCTAATTTATTTTAGACGTTTAAGACATGTACTCTAATTTATTTAAACTGGGTGATCATTAGAAAGTCACTTAGGTTCTTGCTGCCCTTGGTAACTCTTAAAGACTACAAATTGCTGCTCTGTACTGGTTGAGAAATTTCCTCATCAGGAATTCCCACTGCTAAAGAAACCACAGTTTCCTTTCCTCTTTTTTTTCTTCCCAACCTCCACCCCTACCTACCTCCAAAGAAAACAAATATTCAAACTGTCAAGGATTGAGACTTTCAATGCTAGCATTTTGAATGCATTCCAGGTACCCCTAGGATCATGTGAAAATTTTGAAGGCAGAGAGGCTCACTTTTCCATTTCCATTCCTAGGGCCTCGCACAGAGCTTACTTAGCACATGGTAGGAACTTAATAAATGCTTGTTGACTAATTTTTCAACTGAAACAGATTTCACAGTCATGTAAAATATATATCCTTAAAGATAATAATGATACACTTAATTTTTCACATAGTATTATATAGTTCCAGTTAGAGTTTTTCCCCCTTTGTAATTAATAAACATCATGGTACAATTATATATATTTCATAAATAATGGAGTATATAAACCAACACCCAGTTTTTTTTGTTTTTTTTTTTTTTTGCTTTTTGCTGAGGCAATTGAGGTTAAGTGACTTGCCCAGGGTCACACAGCTAGGGCATGTTAAGTGTCTGAGACCAGATTTGAACTCAGGTTCTCCTGACTTCAGGGCTGGTGCTCTATCCACTGCGCCACCTAGCTGCCCCCAACACCCAGTTTTAAAATAGACTGGTTTACCATGAAAGTCTACCTTGATTAGGACATCAGATTTGTAGAATATTTTTAATTTTCAAAGGATTTAGAAGAGAAAACAAAATGAATTTGTTTCCTACTTGATCTGGTTCTGACGAAGGGGCTTAATAGGAAAGATAGCAACATTATGTAATTTTTTAAGATTAATATCTCATTTTATATAAATATAAATATTTTATTTTATCCTCCTAATAAGTCTGTGACATTATTATTATCCCCATTATTTTACAGATGTAGAAACTGAGGTTAATAGGGGTTGTGACTTACCAAGGTTGACATTGTTAGGAATGGACAGGCAGGATGAGGGAGGAGAAAAATAAGTGTGTATGTGTGTGTGTGTGTGTGTGTGTGTGTGTGTGTGTGTGTGTGAAGAGAGAGAAAGACGAAATACAGTCAGAGAGAAAGAGAAACAGAGTTAGGCACAGTGCTAAACAGTTTTTACAAATGTTATCTCATTTTATTCTCCTGACAACTCTGACATACACTTATCTCCATTTCACAGTTGAGAGAACAAGTAAAAAGAAGTGAAGTAATTTGTTTAGGATGACATAGCTAGTAAGTACCTGTGGCCAGATTTGAACTTGAGTCTTTCTGAACCAGTCTAGTGCTCTATTTAGGGTATTACCTGCCCTCCTCAAACAAAGGAAAGATATGTACTTATGTAGACTTTGGAAAAGGTAGAATAAACCTCTGTCATTCATATTTAGTACATAAAGTACAGTGGCTTGAGATTAAATGAATGTGTGTAAATATATATGAAGGTGGTATACAGCTGTTATGGGAAAAGTTAATCTCTGTGAATGGGGTCCACTATTTGAAGGAAGAATGTCTTTAGTTTATAGAATTCCTATAGTACTATAGCTGAATTGATCAACTTTGCTCCTCTGAAGCATGAAAATTATACTTTGTTTATGTATTTGTTATAGGAATGGTTAGTCTTGTGTTTCCAATGTTTAGTAGTTCATTTAATATGGAACCAAAGGATGAATTCTATTTACCAAGATATAGACTAGTGGCCTTAGTCAAATCAGTGCCCATTTTGAGATTGAGTTTTGCTTACAGTGACAAATAGTCATGCCCCTGAATAAACACTTATGAGGGGTTGAGAAAACCCAAAAGAAAGATTCAACATAATTGGAAGTGATCAAAACTGATCCTTTTTGGCATATCTCCCTTTCCTATTTCTTAACAAAATCAAGCCATTGTGCCCTAGTTTTTATTTTATTTCTTTTCTACTTGAAGGAAATGATTATTTAAAGATATATGGATTTTAGCACTACTTTGGAGGTGAGAGAGATGAAAAGTACTCAACAGAGGGGAAAAGCGCAAGTAGATTGACCTTTTCTAATAACCTTGCTATGTCTACTCTGTCCTTTAGAAGGTAAAAGAAAGACAATTGATGAAAGAGATGAAAACTTGGTTGGAGTCAGATTCTATGCCAAGTATAAGAAATTTTAAAAATAGCATCCAGTTTCTTCAACTTCCAAAATCATTTATGAGTTAACTTTTTTTTGTGTGTGTGTGTGGATGGTTAGATAAGTTAGGAGACAAATATTTGGTTCTTTTATCATTGTAAACATATGGGAAAATCTCTGCCCTTGTTGTTTTTAATTTGAAAAGATAGGTTCTTTCCACTACTTTATTTTTCTCCCATCTTAATTAATCTGTCATTTATGCAAGTAGAGATCTGGATAGGGAAGGCCGATGTCAGTAAATTATATGTCACTGTAGGGTATGCATGCACACACATTATGTATTTTTTTTCCTTTTGAAATTAATGCTAACATTCTTCATTATTCTAGACACTTATTCTGATATCTGTATGTAAAATGAATGAAATAGGACACTGTTGATAGATTATTTTATATATTTACTAAGCTGGATCTTAGGACATTGCAAGTCAGGCATATTTGCAGCTTAGAATCTGAGGGCCTAGGTTCAAATCTCAGCTCCATTATTTACAACCTGTGTGATCTTCAGCAAATCACCTCTCTGCATCTCAGTATTTTTATTTGTAAACTGAGAGTAATCAATTAAATGACCTCTAAGGTTTCTTCCAGTTCTGGAGCCTGTGTTCTTTTGGTCCTGCATTCTTGCTATCTGTTTTCTCTTTCTGACTGAATAGAAAAGAAAGTTCCACAAGCAAAATAAAATAGTTCACACCCATGAACAGACCTGAGCTCAGTTTAATTGTCTTCATGGATATTTTAGATGAGGAATCTTTCTCAAAACTGATTTTTTTGTGGAGTATCCCTAAGGATATTCTCAATTATTTAGACCAGATAGGTTTGCTATAGGGGTTACCCAGTAACTGCAGCTAACTAGAACAACTGTCTCCATGGGTATATTGCTCCACTTAATTTAGATATTTTCCTAGAGGCATATACTAGTGTTTTTTTTTTTTTTTTTTTTTTTTTGCTGTGTGGTGAGTCTCATGGGATTGAACACTTTAGTAGGACAAATAGGAGCAATGAAAAAAGGATTTTGTAATGCATTGTGCAGAATGACAAATAGCAGGGTATCACCTGGATAGTACAGCTTTCCTATTTATGACTTAGATTGGCACATCTCTTTGAAGACAGTATCAATGTCCATATTACTCATGTACTTTGTTGTGGACACCCTGTGATAAGTAATATACATTTTTTTATAAATAATGAAACTGACGTTCAGAGGGAATGAAGTGACATCTATCAGATAGTAAGTACAACCAGGTTGAGGTTACATATGGTTTGCAGTGATCAGAAAAGCATATTATCACTTCTTCTTGACTTTCAGCTTCTATTATCCAAAGGCATGATGAGGATGATGAAGAGAGACTGTTAATACTCTCATTTAGCCCCATTCAAATTGACAAAGTGTTTTCTGAAGAGTGGACACATCAGCACACATCTGGACAAATTCCTTCTCAGCATTTTCCCTGCTGCTGAGTGAGAACAAGAACAATTTGAACATGAGATCAAATGCAATGATTGTTTTTCAATTTTTTGAAACATTTAAAATAGCCAAGTATATTCCTGGAAAGACTCTTCAATATCCAAGAAAAGGTTAAAGGTTACTGGATTGAAAAATTTGCAAATATTTGGATTCTACTGAAAATCCTGACAGAGGAAGCCTGAACAAAAATTCACATTATTCGTCTGTCTGAAGTGGAATGTATGCAAAGCATGCCAGCATTGATGCTATCCTGAATAACTGGATGTATTATGGGGAAGAAAATTTGCATGGATTTGTAAAAAAAAATGATGAGCATAGAATAATTATAATGGATACCTTCACTCATGTTGTTACTGTCTGGTTGGTTGCAACTATAAATTTGAAGTTTGACTGAAGGGTTTTTAGTTTTTCTTCCTGGAAATTACACTATTTTGTACCACAGTTCAATAATAAATATCATTTCAGTTATGGACAGAAGTGCTATCATAAGATAATAGACTCTAGAATAAAATGGATCATCTAGTTCAACCCCTTCATTTTATTTTTAACAGATGAGAAAACTATCTCAGAGAAGTAGTGCCTTGCATACAATCATACAGTAGCAAATGACAGCTAGGGTTGAAACTGAGATCTGAATACAGTGGGCGTGTTCTTCTCACCAAAACAACTTCTTCAAAATGGTTATAGGGCACATAAAAATGCAAATCATTTGAATAGGGACTTCTAACTGGAATCTAGACATCTCAAAATGGGCCAGTCCTTCAAAAACAACTGAATGTCACATAATCATTGAATTTTAGAGTTAGAAGACACTTGAGAGGCCATCTGGTCTAACCTATATCACAACTAACATGAAGACAACCAGATTTTGCTAGAGCAATTCCAATAAATCACCTCTTTCAGTAACCTATTTCCTTTTTTAAAAAATTTTTAAATATTTTTTAAAATAAAATTTTATTTATTTTTGTATTACTTATTTCCCTCCAAATATGCTTCACCTACCCATAGAATCCTATACTCTTCTAAAAATATAAGAAAAGAAAAAAAAAAAGGAAATAGTGAGACCTCTCCCACTTCCACCCCTGCCTTTTTACATATTGCTTCTTTGGGGCCAAGATTCTTTGTGCTTTTCTTTCATCCACAAAGTTTTAAATGTTTTATGGTAGTTGTACTTTCCATTTACATTGTTGTAGGTAATGTATTGTTGTCTCGATTCTGCTTACTTTATTTGACACAATTATCTGTATTTCCACATTTCTATGTTTCTGTTCATATTTGTTCTTATAGCAGGCTAATTTTCTATTCTACTGATGTATCAAAAATTTTTATTTAGCCTTTTCCAACTGATGGGCACCTTTTTTGTTTCTAGTTCTTTAAATAGTTCTTATTATGATTCCCCCTCCCAACCACATCAAACTTAATTGCAACTTCTATCGATTTTTTTTTCCATTCTTCTATCTCTGGATATGCAAAATAACTTTTAAGTTCTCTTATACATGAGAATTCATTAAATAACTGAAGAAAGTTATGTCATCATTGAATTTGTCTTTCCTGGCATGAACATAGGTATTTCTTTCAACCAGTCCTAACATGGCATAAACCAAAGTATCTCACTGTTCTCCACCCTCCTCTGGACATTCTCTAAATTACCAAGGAATTTGGCCTTCTTAAAATGTGGCAACCATATTTGAACACAATATTCCACATATAGTCTGACTAGGGCAGAGAGGGCAAAATATAGGGGTCACTCTTATCTCCTTATTCTTAAAAGTCTTTTCGTCCCTTCCTTCCTTCCTTCCTTCCTTCCTTCCTTCCTTCCTTCCTTCCTTCCTTCCTTCCTTCCTTCCTTCCTTCCTTCCAACCAAAGTTTACATTCGCATCTTTGACCACTATACATAATACTTTGGTTCACATCGAGCTTGCAGAAGACTAAAATGCCAAAATTTTTGTTTTAGATAAAAATTTATCTAAGTGACTCTCCTCTGAACACATTGTTTTAGAGAAAATCTTTATTTAAATTTTACGTGTATCAAAGAAAAAAAGGTCTAAAGTAGATAGAAGTTAGGAGGTCTGGATTCTAGTCTTGGCTCTGCTCCTCTCTAGTCTTAGGCTCAACTGGTTGCTGTTTTCTATTATCTGTAACATATGCTTTTGTGTGTGTGTGTGTTTTGTTTTGTTTTGTTTTGTTTTCTGAGGCAGTTGGGGTTAAATGATTTGCCCAGGGTCACACAGCTAGGAAGTATTAGGTGTCTGAGAAAAGATTTGAACTCAGGTCCTCCTGACTTCAGAGCCAGCACTCTATCTACTACACCATCTAGCTGCCCCTAACATATGCTTTTAAGAAAAAAAAAAATCAGAACAAGTTTTGCAAACCAAGCATTATGAGATCATTGAACAAAAACTTCTACTAATGAAAGGACACCTTGATAGAAAGTAACTGTATGCTTATTTCTTGGGTTTTATCACACTCACCATCTTTTATTATGCTCCTAGCTCCTGAAATGTCTACAACAGCATGTTTGCAACTGCTTTGAAAAATGACCTCAATGTCAATATCTGAGATTTAATTCAGTAAAAAATATAAAATGGTCCATTCTTAATTTTTTACATCTTGCTCCCCAGACAGATATTCACAAACGGATTTCAGAATAAATGTCAAGAATAATTAATGATATTTTGTACTAATTTCCAAGGAGGTAAAAATAGTTGCACTATGTTTCCCTGTTGAAATTCTTAAGGTTTCTCATTTTATTTTTATTTCTTATTGTCTAAAAAGGACTTGGGTGACTGTATTCTTTCCTTTGGCTGTGTCCTAACTGAGATATCACTTTCTGATTTTGCATACACACAAAAATGATTAGAAAATTAAAGTTTGGGGGAGGGATGGTGTTCAAGAACAGGGATTGGCAAAATTATGTTCCAAGGGCTAAGAATGTATTTTACATTTTAAAATGCAGTAAATGTTGCTATAATTCAACATATGTTGCTATAATTCAACATTCAAGCTAAAAATCACTGTGCTACACAAAATCACACAAATCCTGCAATACTTATGAGAAAAAATGGGGGTAAGAACACAACACATCTAACTGCTGTCATTTCCTTTATTTTCATGATATTGTCTCTGATGGTCCACAATGTGCATTCCTTTATGCCTGTTGCTCAGGAGATATCACATTTCTCTCATTTCTTGCAAAATGTTTTATTATTTTAAGTTTCCCCATAATGTTTAAAGCTCTCACTTTGTATGTACTGCTTGATGTTTTTGAACCAGGCCATTCAAACATCTGTGTAATATTGAAGGAGCATTTGTTTTTTGTTTTTTGCTTTTTAATAGACAAATTCATAAGTGTGAAAGAAATAGAAAAATGCAACCTTGTTGGATAATTCATACAGTGAGTTGGGGTAGCTGATAGATGTTTGAGGGATGTGAATCTGTGTTTTTTTTATATTCCTGTGTGGCCTGATTCAGTTGGGTATTCTTTTCTAATCTTATGAATGAAAATGTGTATAAGCATTGTGCTCACATTGTTCCCTAAATATAGATCATATTGGAGTTTTCAAAACAAACATTATAGTACAAAGGACTGTGATAAAATATTATTTAAAATATAAAAAAAGTCTTAGTTCATAGGCAATTCAAAAATAGGCAGCAGGCCAGATTTGGCTCTCAAGTTTCAGTTCACTAATTTCAGTTCAAGAAAAAAAAGTATATTTTATATTTGTGTAACCATTGTTTTTCTTTACAAGGAAAATCACATGTGGAATGATAATGTGATATCAGTGATCATTCCTTCTTACATACCTGTAGGGTAGGGAGGTGACAAGTCAGGGTTTTAATTTCTTTAGGATCTTTGGCTCTAACTCCAACTGGCCTCCAGCCATATTGTTCTCATTTAATAGGATGTGTGAAAATGTACAAGTCAGCATGTTCTAGGAAGATAAGTCTGATTCTACGTGGCTGTATTTGATGTGATCTGAGTGTGTTGACAAGGGCTTACTGATAGATGCTGTACTAGATTGACAGGTAAGAGAAAGGTGGAAGGGAAAATGTAATTTGATAAAAGAATGTTTTATATAACTATATAAATATTACCTTTTACATTAAATAACTAAGTGTAAGATATCTATTTCATATTCATATGGATATGAATCATTTCCCCTCTATCAACAGTTCCCAAACCCTAGCTTCCTGATTTATGCTACAAATGTATACATGCTAGCAGATTTCGGATCCAAACTGCAATTGAATTGCCTAGTTTAGGGTGGGATGGGGGTGGCAAAGAAATTTGAGCTACAACTTTTCCTTTCTAGTATAATTTCAAATGCCTCTAAGAATTAAAATAGATAACACTGAAACATCAGACATTGTTCAGCATAGTTTTGCTTTTTTTTTCCACAAAGAAACCAGCACTTATGTTAAAATTTACAAATTCAGTGAAAAGTGAATTGAAAATATTTATTCCCCCATGATAGGAATTCATCCTTACTTCTGCTTAGTATTAATTCTTAGTTTTCTTCAAGGATAAGTTCAATGGTCTCCTTTTAAGGGAAAATTTTCTAACTTTTCCAAGTTGTTAGTGTTCTTTTGTTCTCTCTCTGTCCCTCTCTCCCTCCATTTCATCTTCCCTTCATTTCTCTCTCTGTGTCTCTCTCTCTTCTCTCTGTCTCTCTTTCTCCTCTTTCTCTCTGTCTCTCCCTGTTGCGCTCTCTGTCTGTCTGTCTCTCTGTTTCTGTCTTTCTCTCTCTAATAAGTGATGTTATATTAAATTGTTATAGTATCTTCATATTATTTTATATTAAAATGCTATGTTATATTATATTAATGTATATGAATATTATGTCTTTCCCTTAAACCCCCAACAAATAAAATTAAGGCACTGCTTTATTTTTTTGTTTTTATAACCCTAATCTCTAGCACAATGCCATATACCGTAGCTAGTATGTATAATTTAGTACAGGGTTGTATAGTATAAATGCTTTATAGTAAGCATTTAAACATATTTTTGGAATAGATTTATATGAGCTGTCTCAGTAAACATTTATTTAGTATGTATCTAGGTTCTAGACACTTTACTAAGTTGTTGAGTCATTTTAGTTGTGTCTGACATTTTTTTACAAATGAGGAACTGAGGCAAATAGGGCTAAGTGACTTGCCCAGGATCACACAGCTAGGAAGTATCTGAGATCAGATTTGAATTACAGAAGTTGAATCTTCCTGACTCCAGGCACTTTATTCATTGTATCACCTAGTTGCCCCCAGTACTAAGTACCAGAGATAAGGGGGTAAAAAGCAAAAGATAGTTCTTACTCTCTAGGAGCTTGCAGTCTAATTGGTTCTTTGCATATTGGATAAAAGAATTAGCAAACTACAATAGAATCACAGTATAATTTTTCAATGACAAACACATGTTTTCATTTATGGTACACATTTTGAGTGTCATATAATCATTGAAAAACCAACAACTAATATGATAGTAGAACGCTCTCTAATTGAACTGCTTACTATTGTGTACCCTTACTTATCCTCTTTCAAGTCTATCAGTCTTCTTTGACCTTTCTCTTCACTTAGAACGTCCCTAACCTTCATAGATATCTAATGAAATTCTTTCCATTAGTCTAGATTTAGTTCAGGTATCATTTCCTATATGAAACTTTCTTTGATTGTTTATCTCCCTTCCAGTCAAAAGTTGTATTTGCTCCTTTTCTCCATCCTGATATTTTATGCATATTCACTACATTAATATTTGAATTGTTATAGTTTTTTGTAAGTTCCCACTGTTATTCAAACTTGAGAATAGAAATAATAATGTCATATTCATCTTTGATTTTTTTTTCCAGAACTCAACATAGTTCTCACTTGAAATGGTCAAAGATTGAATGACTAGTTGTCAGATAAGGGGGACACATGTTGAGACACTCATGGGACTAGATGACCTCTAATTTCCCTTTGAATATTAAAATTCTATGACTTTCATGATTTGATAACCTCTAAAGCTATTTCTAATTTAAACATTCTGAGTTCCATTTCAATACGATTTCCTAAAGGGCAATTTATTAAGAAGGTATAAAAATATAATAGCATAAAAAGATGAAGAACTATAACAGACATATTATAAAAAGTATTTGAGGTGGAAAAGATCTTGGATGATAACTTGAATTTAGTCCTCTTTTTCTAGTATAGGTAAGATACAATCAACCCTATCATTTTGTAATATAATTAAAAACAAATAAAGAAGTATTTGAATTTATTGTTGGTTAAGATCAATTAGATTCATTTTTCCCCAATCTATACAAAAGCCAGTAGAAACCATTGCCTGAGAACAATCAGTGGGGAAAAAAGAATACTGTTGGCATTTTGACATATATCTGTACCTACAGATCAGTATAAATGTGTCAACTAAATGGAATAGTCAAGAATCAGGCAATTGATTAGCTAAAATGATTTCTCTCTCTTCTGCCAAATGATTGTCATAACTAGGTTTGTCATTAGGGTAAAAATGTTTCCTTTTGTGTTATCATTGCTTTAACATGAACAACAAACTGAGGCTATCATGCAAGATTTTGCCATGCAAAGTACAATGTTTTTGGAGTGGATGTGATTTTGAATACCAATTCTGTCACTGTCTACCTGAGTGACTTTTGAGCATAAAATGAGAAAGGTAGGACTAGATGAAAATTAAGGTCTCTTTATATGCTAAATCTGTGAAGTTCTAAGCTGAAAAGAAAGTAAAACATTGATTCACTTTAACTCTGAATTGTTCATGTGAGTTTTGAAAGTTCTTAGGACAAATGAAGTTTATATATCAATCAATACACATTTATTAAGCACCTAATATGCACCTTGCATTGTGCTAAGCACTGGACAGTACTGAATTGATTATTGCCCAAGAAGGGTCATTGCATTGCTCAAATGGCATTTATAGTCACAGTTCCTTCTATTTCAACTTTGTCAGTTACAAATATGGGCATTAAAGATCACATGGCTGATATCAAAGGAGTTCTAATATATAAGGCTGGCTGGGAGTTGTAACTGGACCATGACCTTATTGTATCTACCAGTCACTGCACACCTAGCTCATTAATTTGTAAGGCATTCTGAACTATCTTGATGATGAAAAGTGCCATCGGAGCCAAAATTCTATTCTATTCTAAATTAATCATATTTGATTAATATGATTTGGAATGCCATTAAATAATTTTAATGCAGGTGTGTGAATTAAAGCCACTCTAGAGCTTTCATGACATAAACATTGACAAATTATGTGCAAGTTTAAGTTTACAGAAGTAATTAATCTGCTTCTCTGCAGTTGAAATTAATTATTGCAGTCATATTTACTTGACTGGTTCAGATATGCCCACCCATTAACACACTCCCATTGGCACAAAATTATTCTTTGAACTCATTTTTTCATATTTCGTGCACTGCAGCTTATAAGGAGGACCATAGATGGATTTGTAAGAGCATCAAATCAGAGCTCTAATTGTATCTTGTTTAGCTTCTCTATTTGTCTCATTCTTTTTTTTTTACTCACATAGCTAAGGTTATTAAAATATTTTTATTTATTCAGACCTTACAGATGCTTAATAGTGTAGTATAATTCCTATAATTAAGTGAACCAATATACACTTCCCCAAATTTTAAATGTAAATATTGGCATGTTTTAATTATAAACAATATATTAAATATTCCTCATTTTCTCTCACAAGGTATTTTATAGAAAAAAGAGGTTTTCAAGAAGGTGGTATTTGCTGAGTCAGGAAAATGATAGAATCACAGGCCTGTGAGTGAGTTCAATAAATTAATGCAGCATCATGCCTCTGGATGGGCTACACTTGAATCATTTTAGACAGATGGGCATTTATCTTGCTCTCTGGGAAAGAAAAGCCCATGCCTTCCATCCCAACTTTAGTGCCTAAGCAGTCTTTATAGTGGAGAAGTTCATAATACACATGTATACATGTATATATACAAATACATGTATATACATAAATGTATATAATTCCAATATTCCATTACATCAAATATGAAATAATGTGAAATAAGGAACATGAGTTCCTAACATGAGTTAGGGATAAATGAGCACACAATCACAACATAGATATATTTTTAGAAAGATAGCAGTAGCATGGTGGGAAGAGTTCTAAGTGTGACTGTAGAAGATCTGAGTTCACATTCTCTTTCTTCTATTCGCTACTGTCATCTTGCTTAACCTTGAAGATGTTTTGAACTTATAGGACTTACAGTTGAGGGAACTTCAGAGGAGCTGTAGACCAAATCCTGCACTATGCAGAGGAAGAAACCTGAGGTTTGTACACTTAAAATAATTTGTCCAAGGTTCCATAGAAATTTAGTAACAAAATAGATATTCAAACCCAGGATCTGTGATTCCAAATGAAAGTCTCTTCCACATAGTCACATTAAATTTGTAAGCAGAAATTTTTTATTCTCACTTATAAAAATTAGAATACTAATATTTTTGCTAACTCATAAAGTTATCCATATCAGAGGGAGAATAAAATGAAAGTGTATACAGGATGTCCCAAAAGTCTCAATGCAGTCTTACATTCCAGTAGTTCAAAACTTCATTAAGACTTTTAGGAAACCCTGCATAAATTCAATTTTAAACTATAAAACACAATTCAAATATATATTGTTGCTGTTACATATTTCATATCTGTGATTTATACATATGTTTTATATAACTTTAAATAGAAATTTTGCAAGATGCACTGTGTCTATATGATGCAAGCACATATGTTTCTCATACTAATATATGCATGCATATATTCACCTAGATATGTTGTGGTATTCTTCAAACTATTTATTCTTTTATTAGGTTGTAATAGCTGTTGTCCTATATGTAGGGGTTGTATGATTGAAAATATGGTGTACCTTTGAAGTCAAATTTTTACTTATGGTAAAAAAAAAATCTATAATTTAGGAATCCATGCCAGAGGGCAGAGGTCTAAGAATGAACTAATGAGATAGAACTCTGAAATAGGACAAATGTTGAATTTATAAATGAGGACATCAATATGTATCTCTTAGCTATGGGTCCAGGACCAGGACTTATTAAACTAAGGACCACCTATCTGTTTTATTTCCATTCTATCTGTCTGTCTGTCTGTCTCTCTGTCTGTCTATCTGTCCGCCCGTCTGTCTATCTATAGCTGGTGAGCAAAGAATTGCTTTAAATATGACAAATGGGAAAACATTCTTTGCTCATGGACTTTATAAAAACAGGGTTCACTTTGACCCCTGATTTGTGCTTTGCTCACCTTCCCAAATTGAAGGGAATTAAGTATGATTCCATCTGGGGAGCAACACATCAGAATAAATTGAATTAGTAGTCTGGAATGCCTAACCATGGAAGAGAGCTGGGGGTGAGGTGTGGTTAGACTGAAAAGACCCCTGCAGATATGACCACATAGTATGTGGAATATACTATTGAAACATCAAGGGTAAATTTAGTTCAAAAGATCCAGCTTTAGGGGAATCTGTTTCAGGCAAATCAGGGAAGAATTAATACAATATGAGATTAAGAAGCTTCTAATGTGACCGGAACAAGGGGAATCTAGATAATGGAAAAGGATGGTGACAAAGTCTAAGATGTTATTGATAATCTTTATCACTAATTGTTATATTAATATATTATACATACTATTAATAATAATTATCATTAATAAAATATAACTACAATAACACATATTATGGGTTGTAAGGTTTTCAAAGCACTTTTTAGCCTCATTTGATGGTCTGATTGCAGAAGCAGTTGGTGGTATATAATGTTGGGCCTGAATTCAGGAAGATCTGAATTGAAATCCAGTCTGACATACTTACTAGTCATGTTACCCTGGGCAAATCATTTAACCTCTATTTGCTTTAATCTACTGGAGAAGGAAATGGCAAGTCACTTCAGTATCTTTTAAGTTCTTTAGCAACATATACTATATGGTGGGATGAAATAAAAGAATTCTGCTTCAGGATCTTAATTCAGTCTCTGCCATTACCAAGATTCATGATGTTAGGCAATTATTCTTGATTCTTTTGGGTTTTCTAATCTATGTAATAAAGATGTTGGACTTGGTCATCTTTAATATTCACTTTATTTTTTTAGGAAACTACAAAAGAAATATTTCTTCAGGGCAAAGAATGTGCTTTCTTTATATGGATACCTAGGAGACCCATAAAATCATATACCTATATGGCAAATTTGTTGACAGAAAAATGCCATCATTAATTTATAATTTAATAACAACAATGATAATGATAATAATGACTACATAATGCTCATTGTGTATCAGGCACTGTGCTAAGCACTTTACAGTAATTATCTTATTTGATCCTTATAACAACCTTGCTATTATTATCTCCATTTCACAAATAAACTAATACAAATAGATATTAGATGACTTGCGCAGGGTCACACAGCCAGTAAGGACATGAGACCAGATTTGGACTCAGGAAGATTTGAGCCCATGCCCAGAACCCCTCTCTATTGCATCACGTAGCTATTTTTTAAAAATTTTTACTCTTTTGTATCAATCCTGACATCACAGAATGTGATTGCCACATGATGCGAGTGGTCTGCTCAGGGTTTATTAAATCCCTATAATTGTTCATGGATTTTGGCATAATGATTAAGGAATTATTCAGTTGTACATATTGCTGTTTCCTCTGAGAAGGGGTGAGAGCATGGGGATGGGGATATTTGTTTTTTCAGCAAATACTTTGGTTTTTCTCCTTTTGTGTTTAAGGAGAACAATTTGTTGCATGCTATGTGAAGTTACAATATAAACTTTAACCATAAATGCCTTAACATAGTGGTTTCTAGTTCAATGATAAAAGTGCTGATTCAAGTCCTAAAACATTTTTATTCCCCAAGGAAGTCTTATAAGGATTTTAAATCCTCTCTCAAAATAAGGATTTCTAAAAAAATGTAATTGAAAAAAATACTAAATTTCAGTTAGAAGTTAGTAAAGATAAAGATGTCATCTTTCCTATCATGTAAGTTCACAGGTCTCCTGTATTTATCCATTGTCCTCTAGGACTGGGAGATTTTGTTGACCTCAGGTTAAGATCTTCTGTTCTAGAAAAAAAAATTCCCTCCTCATTTGATTCTTTTGACCAGAAGTTTTTTGACATCATTAAAAAGAGAATAACCATTACTCTACTTAATAGTATCCTCAAAATTCATTCCCCAAATGTACAGTTTTTGTTGTTTGTTTTTTTCTTTCCTCTCTTTAGCCAAGCATTATAGCTATGATTTGATTATGCCATTTGTGCAGGCTCCATTTCCATTTTAGTCTGCAGCTTCAGAGGCTCAAATCTTGTAATTCAGCATTACAAACAGGTTATTCATTTCTTCAGTGTACATACATCCTTTAAGATTTCTCTGGACAGGAGAGACGATATATACCAAGCATGACAATAAAGGACACATTGTTTTATTCATTGAGTGCTATTCAACATATTTTTAAAGGACTTGCCATGTGCAAATCTCCTATCTTATTCAGGAGACAATGAACTGAGCCCATAATTTAATAGGAAGAAGAGAGTAGCCAGAATTGCTTTAGGAAAATTAGACTGTAATTGTAATGACCTCTAGTTTTCCCCTGATTTGAAGGTTAGTCTTTTTGGATGCTTGTGTATTCCAGTGATATTGCATGGTTTCATATATCTGATTTTTAAAAAATGAAGTTGAAGATCACCCAAAGGACAATGGAATTGTGTATGGTGGGCATGATCAGGTTGAAACATGTAACAAATGAGGAATTACACAGGAGAAGAAGGGTAAAGGATATCATAAAAGAAGTGCATGACTGCTGGAAAAGATGGGACAGTCACATAACAAAATCAGGGGACGTTTGAAGGTACAGCCTCTGTGTTAATTTGGTATTCATGCAGTGTTAAGTGATTTAGAGAAAACTTTCCAGGAGATCCTCTATATACATTTTATTAGAAAATAGGCTGCTGCTGCTGCTGCTGATGACAATTAACATTTATATTGTGCTTATTATGTGTTAGGCACCATACTAAGCATTCTACAATATTATCTCATTTGACTTTCACAACTACTCAGAGAGGTAGCTGCTATCTTTATTCTCATTTTACAGATGAGAAAACTGAAGCAAACATTTTCTGTTTTGGTACAGAGGTCATATACTGTCTAAAGCTATATTTGAATTTAAGTCTTTCTGATTCTGGTCCCAGTGTTTTATTCATTGGGGTGAATAAGAATCCCACAAAATCAATTGATATTCATGTGCTGTCATTTACATCATTAAAGAGAATATGTATGAATGTATGAAATTATAGCTCAACTGACAATGAAATATATGCAAATCATTGGGAATTCAATGGCAGGAATGGAACATTCCTTACCTTGAAGAAGCTTATATTTTATATTATAATGTTTTTAATATGAAAAGAAATGTTTTAAGGTTTTAATTCTTCTTCATTTTGTTGTAATTATTTATCTCCCCTTAGTTACCTATTAACTGTTTTGTCATTTCAGTATTTCCATTTTAACAGCCCACCAGTCTGGAACACAGACTATTTGGCACATAGGTGTGGAGTTGTAGGTAATAGCCTGCTTCATGGAATTTGACAACTGAAAGGTCTCTAGTCAATTCCATCTCATATATAGTTGGGTTCATGTACAGGATTTATAACAGGTGACCCTGCAGGAGGAAGTTGCTGGTGATTGTAAAACCATCCTAATAATTTTATAGGGCGGAAGTAGGACTCTGAATGTGTTAATTATTAGAGAAGCAGGAAAATGGCTATGGTGCCTTGGGAAGTTAGGGTTTTAGATCCTTAAATTTTTTATTTTTTCTCTGGGAGGTTTGGACAGCTTGAACAGACGCCTAGGAAATATATCAGTATCCAAGTTTCCCTTGGGAGAGAAATATCTGGGAAATACCACTAATTATACCCATATAGGGAAAAAGAATTACTCTGCAAAATAATTTGGACGCTGATAGAAACAGGGGGAAGTTATGAAATAAAATCCTGTAGAATCAACTGTCTACCAGCATTATGAAATATCCTGATCTATGAATTCTTCTTTCTTTTAGGTGGCAACAACAGCCACCTTGGCTGGGACTTGGACCTTGACATGTCTTATATTATTTTTATGTAAGATATTTCTGTGGAAAAGGCCTTCAGGGTAACCTGATCCATCCCTCTTATATTTCAGATCAGGAAAATGAGGTCCAATGAGGTAGAATTACTTACTTAAGGTGACTTAAATTGTTAGTGGCAAAATAAACAGGATTAGAACCCAAATCTCATGACTGTAGACAATATTTTTTCCTGACAACACCATGCCATTTTATGTTTTCAAGTCTTAAAAATGTTTCCGTTTTTATTTGTACTTATTTATTTTATCTCTCTCTCTCTCTTTCTCTCTCTCTCTCTCTCCATATCCATCTCTCTATCTATATCTATATACTATGTATGTTTTTGATGGGAAGGGAAGGAGAAGATTCTTTCAGAAATTAACTTTCAGATCATAATTTGAAAGTTAAAATATAGAAGTTAATTAATTCAGTCACTGTGATTCAATGGAGGATCTAAAATGTGAAGTTAATGGTATAAGTATAGGTAAGTCCTTTTTTTATTTATGAGGTAATTGAAACTTAAATAATGGAACAATAATTATAGTCAACATTTATATAGCACTTACTATGTTACTGGCGCTATGCTAAGCACTTCTGTTATTCACCCAAAGTCATATAGGCAGAAGATATTAGGGGCTTAATTTAAACTCAAGTGCTCTGACTTTAAATCTAATTCTCTTGTCACTGTATTATGATGATTCCCAGTTGGATTTTAGAAACTTAAATCAATGAATGCTTTAACTTCTGCTACTTTCTTTAAAAAGTAGCACTAAATTTTAGGTAGGAAAAGATTGCTGAGTCCTGTGAAAAGGCTTCCATAGGTGAGTTTAAAAATGTATATATACTGAAACTGTTTTGTTTAGTATGCCTTTTGTCTAGATTACTAAAAGCTGGAGTAGGTAGGCTGACCTATTCATTGGATATACATAAACTTAAAATAAATCTGAACCTAGCACACATCTCTGTGGTAGCTTGGGTCTTCAAAAAGAACATTTTATCCTAGAGATTGCTGAAAGAGGATTTAGCGAGTATGGCACATTATATGTGGTGAAATAGATTTTGAGCCCAATGAATTGGGTACCCTACAGGGGTGGGGGCAAACAAGCCATGCTGAACAAATTGATGTTTCCTACACAAAAGAGGACAATGACATAGTTGGGATCTGTGCTGCATACCTTGACCCTCTTGGGCTCTTTCCACATGAGTGAAATTCATGAGCAGGCCAACTGTTCCACTTCCTCTCTAATAGGCACCCCATCAGCATCCATCCCCATTAGAGATTTTGCAGTGTGAATTGCAGTGTTAGTAATGGTTGAACCATTGAAAGTAATAGTTGGCTCTTTTTCCTATAGAAGTATTTAACTTTGTGGAAAGTCTGTCATGATCCAGCTTCCTAGAAATAGCTGTCCTAGTAAGTCAGTAAAGTATTTTACTATGAAACTTTAATAGCAATAGTTAAACTCTTTTATTTTTTTGCTCAGAATATACAATGGATGGTCCATAATGGACTATTTCCTAACCAGTCAATCAAAAAATTACTCTGATTTTTCTTTGGATTGGTTATCTCACTGAAGTGAGAATTCACAACCCAATTGTTACTACAACTCTAATTTTTGTTACATATTTTAGTCCAATTATACCCAGCATATACATTGTCACTGCCCTTTGAATGCTTCTCAACTTTAATCCTTCAGAAACTGTAGTATCACTTGATTCTTTACCATTTATCATTATTGGAAGAATAGAAAAAGAGACTGGACTTATTTCATTGATATTTTCTCTCAAGTTAGGAAACCCTCCACCAATGTTGTTTTGCATTATTCTGTACTTGAGTTGACATTGAGTGGTTAAAGTCCCTATTCAATGTCACACAGCCATTAGATGTCTATACAGAAGTTAAGCCCAGATGTTTCTTTATTGAAGGGCCAATTCTATTGACCATGTTGTGCTACTCTTCTTACTGAAAGAATATAGTTATTAAAAAGATGATTGTTCTTTAAGGAACAAACTTGTATTTGGGATAAGGGGGAGAAAACTAACATTAAACTTTTTTAATTTCATTAAGACAATATCTCTTATTCAGACACTCCTGAATTCAAAATAATTTGCAGTAAGGAAGAGGAAGCCTTACAGTATGTTAAGTAGCTGAATTGACTAGCCTTGAGATTGAAATTTTGCCATGGATAACTCTTAAGTATTTAAATAATGTTGGCCCCTAACCAAGGTATCTCCACACATCTTTTGTTTGCTATTCAGGAAATGGGGAGAGGAACATGAAATGAAACTGTTATGTCATATATCTTTTAGAGTCAGGAAACGAGGGTGATCCTTTAGAAGTGGTAAACCATATCAAAGGAAAGACATCTTGAATAAGTTTCACATGGCACTTAAAATGAAGGATTTCTTGGCCTTGGCCCCTTTGCACTGGACATATTTATGATGTGGAGCTTTAGAAAATTGAATTAAAAATCTTTCGCAGTCTTTGAGACTGTAGTATTTTGAAGCATCTAAGTTCAAATAAGCCCTAGCATATTATCTGAAATGCCACCATAGTCTACTTTATAAAGCTTTTTAGTTACTGGCCATCTATTACTATGGCATTTTTTTTGTATCCAAGTGGGATGGAATCTCATGTATTTACTGGGAAAATTGAGATCAATCTTCCAATACAATATAGTAGAGTGAAGTTATAGGAAGATAGGATAAATATGAGGACATAACCTCATCTCTTGGGGAGGTCATGAATTCATTAAAAACCAATTATGCTTGAGGATGAAAGTTATTCTAGTAACATTGTATGACTAAACAACTCATCTGAATTTCCAGAACACATTAATATAGGTGGGGCTGGGATGACCTCATGGAGACAAATGAGAAGTAGTTTCACCATTGTCAAGATAAAGACAACATTTTTTTTTTTTTTTTAGACCTGGAAGCATCATTATTAACCAACTACCACTTCAGAAAGTGAGGGGACTCATGGATGAGGAACTATGATAGGAAAATATTATTTCTATAAGATGGCAGCATGGGATCATAGATTTAGAACTGAAAGAGACATCAGAACCCATTTAATCTAACAACCTTCTTTTATAGATAGGGAAACTGAGTCCTGGGGAGGTTAAGTGATGTGCTCACTATCATCGATCTTAGCTAAGTTTTAACTAGTGCAAACAATGAAGTGGTCACATCTATTTGAAGTTATTTAAAATTGTAATTATATGAAATATGGTAAGTGGTTCCAGCACGATGGAAATATACAGTTTGAATTTGAATAATGGGACCATTTCACTGAATTCATTATTCACATAGTACAATGTTAGATAGAATCCCAGAGTGAGGATTCATGACTTGGGACAGTCCATCAGCAAACATTTATCAAATGCTTATTCTGTGATAGATACTGAGGCTAAGTAGTGGGGATACAAAGAGAGGCAAAAAAAAATCAAAATCAAAACAAAACAAAACAAAAAACCCCAAAAGTTTCTTTACTCAAGGTGGAAGATATAATATGTAAAGAATTGGTTAGATATAAGATGTATACAGAGTAGAAAATGTTACTCTCATAGGAAAAGCAGCTAGGGAGACTGGGAAAGACCTCCAACAGAAAGACAATAGGAATTGAGCTGAGATTTGAAGGAAATCAAAGAAACAAAGGCAGAGATGAGGGGGCTGAGCATATCAGATGTGGGTGCTAGCTGGTGCAAAGGCAGTAAATGTAGTTTTTGAAGTGCATTAGGTAGGCCAACGTATCTGGATGATAGAATATAGGAAGAATGAAGCATAGGACTAGTAAAGTAGGAAAGGTTCAGTTGTCAAGAGCTTAAACTGATGAACTAAAGAATTTATTTTTGATCTTAGGCCAATCCTATTTGGTCTTTGTTTTGGTCCTGATTGCTTTGGAGTGAACATAAATAGCAATTGTTGATGTTTTGGTCAGAAGCCCTGAGGATCTTCCCCTCCCAGATTGATTCCATGTATTTGTGTTTATATGAATATATGTTCCATATGGTACATGTGTATGTATGTATATATGCATAAACACATACATATTCATTTATCTATCTGTTCATTCATTCATATCTATTTATTTTTGACTAGATAAAAAAGATCAATTTTTGTCTCATTTTTTTTTTTTACCTAGACTTACTCACTGAATGGGTAACTGCTTCAAACTAGATCTATTAAAGATCTTAACTTAAAAAATCCATGGTCTCCCACTGCATTTAGAGTCGTCTATAATCATCTTGATCCATGTCTTGACACTGGACCCGGATGGTTCTGGAGGAGAAAGGAGAAGAAACTTGCACAGCCTTCCCTCTCTCAAATCCAATTCACTAGCATGTCATGACATTACTTCCTCAATATTGTGATCATCTTCAAGAATGAAGCAGCAACAAAAATAGAGAACATTTGGATTTTATTGTTTAACATCAGATGGATCAGATCAAGATTTTAGAAAACAATTACTTTGGCAGCTGAGTAAAGAATGGATTGAAGTAGGCAGATTTGAGTTAGGATGACCATTTAGGAGGTTGTTATAATAATCTAGGTGGGAAGGAAGGAAAGCTTGACCTAGTGGGGTGGCTGTGTGAATAGAGAAAAGGGGAGATATATGTTTGAAAGATAGAAATGACAAGATTTGATAATAGATTGGATATGTGGGGCAAGTAAAGGTGAAGAATGAAAGAGATGGGGTATGGCAGGGGTGGAGAGAGTCTGGTTGAAGTGGATAGTAGTAAAAGAGTCATCAATTGTGAACCCGGAATGGGGTTTGCATAGCAGTAGGGTTGGGGTATTCATAATCCCATAGTTGGGCAAAATATAGCTGAGTAACCCTTTAGGAGTGAGTTAAGGTTCACTAAGCATCAACCACTGTTGGTGAGAGATACATTGATTTCACAATTAGGGAGATCTTCTCTCATGAAATACTGTGAGGTCCTAAGACTCCTGCCTCACAGTAGGGGAATAGGCAGAAATATGGAAGTCTGAACAGAAAGCAGTGGTCTCTTGTTGCCTTCCCTGGAGCTGTTACTGGGTAGGTGGGGCATGTGGATGGTAGAAAGAATCTTGTCTCCTATCAAGTGGCTTGGTTCTCAAGATAACTTGGAAGCAAACCTAAATGAAACTTGGAGATAGGCATTCAGCTGGTATCTTGTTTTCTAGAAAATAATCTGACCTTGATGTGAATCTTTCTTCTAAGAGCTCATAACAGCTATGATCCTCATACTTCATTTAGCATTTAATCACAGTAATAGAGCAAAGGCTTCTACTACTAGAGCAGGGCTTCTTCTTTTTTTTTTTTAATAAAGCTTTTTATTTACAAAACATATGAGTGACCTTTCAACATTGACCTTTGCAAAAAACCTTTTTTTTCCCCAAGCTTTTCCTTTCCTTCCCCCCACCTCCCACCCCTAGATGACAGGTAATCTAATACATGCTAGATAGGATAAATTATATGACAAATACAGTACATGTATACATATCTATACAGTTATCTTACTGCACAAGAAACATCAGATCTAGAAAGAGAAGAAGAAAAAAACAACCTAAGAAGGAAAACAAAATGCATGGAAATATTCACAGAAAGCGTTAAAATGCTGTGTTTGGTTCACTCTCAGTTCCCACAGGCCTCTCTCTGGATGTATATGACTATCTTCATCGCTGAACAACTGGTTTGAATCACATCATTGTTGAAGAGAACCATGTCCATCAAAATTGATCATCGTATAGTCTTGTTGCTGTGTATAATGTTCTCCTGGTTCTGCTGATTTCACTCAGCATCAGTTCATGCAAGTCTCTCCAATCCTCTCTGAAATCCTCCTGTTTGTCATTTCTTACAGAACAATAATATTCCATAACATTCATATACCATAATTTATTCAGCCATTCTCCAATTGATGGGCATCTTTTCAATTTCCAGTTTTTTGCCACTACAAAAAGGGCTGCCACAAACATTTTTGTACATGTGGGTCCCTTTCCCTCCTTTAAAATCTCTTTGGGATATAGGCCCAGTAGAAACACTGTTGGGTCAAAGGGTATGCACTGTTTGATAACTTTTTGAGCATAGCTCCAAATTGTAGAGCAGGGCTTCTTAAACTTTTCTCACATGCAACCCCTTTTCACCTGAGAAATTTTTTGTGACCCTGATTAATAGGTTATAAACCAAATATTTGCTGATAATAAATCACAATTTCAGGACCCCACATTCAGTTACAAGATGCCCTAGAAGTTGAGACCTACAGTTTAAGCAGCTGGGTACTAGGGGCTCAATATATATTTATCAAATAGTGATGAATGAATGAAGGAGGGTGACAAAATCAGGAATTAGAATTTAACTTCAAATCAAGTCTTCTATGAATTAATTTTGCCTATGAAATACCATAGTTAGTAATTATTTTATAACTTCATTTAAAATTAGCATCATCATAATAATCTTTTTTTTAAATTTGTGATGTTACAAAAGGAAAATTCTGAATAGAAAATCTAATTATGAAGGAAAAAGTAGATGACATAACAGAGGCTCAGTTCGAAACATGTTAAAATGTATTTCCACTTTGAGATACACACACATAATTTTGAATTTAGTAGCAGAATTATTATCCTGTTCTCACTGTTGAAAGCATTCTGCAGTAGTTACCAAGAACACTGTCTCACTTTGGAATTCTAAAATGAAATGTCTTCCAATATCATATAGCAAGACAAAATATTGAAGACAATACAACATATTAGGTACAATCTTTACTTTATAATTCTTTTAGGTGATACCAAAAACCATATGTTTGTTTTGGGTTATTTTTTAAAAATAAATTTGACTTAGTTCCTTTTATGTTTGAGAAATGAGGCCTTATCAGAGAAATTTGCTTCAAAATTCTTTTTACAATTATTTTTGCTACCCACACCCCCGAACATTTATTCTTTCTCTCCATTCACCCAATCCCTTCTCAAAAGTGTTTTCATACTGCCCTTTTCCTCTTCCAATGTGCCCTCTCTGTTATCACTCTCCCCCCACTTTCCATATTCCATGCCCTTCCTATTTTCCTGTAGTACAAGAAAGATCTCTATACTTCTTTTGAGTATATATGTTATTTCCTCTTTGAGCCAATTCTGATGAGAGTAAGGTTCACTCTCTCACCCTTTCCTCCCCTCTTCCTCTCCATTGTAAAAGCTTTTTCTTACCTCTTTTTTTATGGCAGATAATTTGCACCATTCCGCTTCTCCCTTTCCTTTTCTCCCAGTACATTCCTCTCTCATCCCTTAATTTCATAATTTAAAAAAAAGATATTATCCTTTCATATTCAACTCACACCTGTGCCTTTTATCTATATCTATACATATACTCCTCCCAACTGCCATAATAATGAAAAAGTTCTAATGAGTTATAAGTATTCTCTTGACATGGAGGAATGTAAACAGATAAACCTTATTAAGTCCCTTACTTTTTTAATAATAGCTTTTTATTTTTAAAATATATGCAAAGATAGTTTTCAACATTCACCCTTAGAAAAACTTGTTCCAAATTTCTCTCCTTTCCTTCCCCCAAATCCTCCCCTAGACAGAAAATAATAATATATATGTTAAACATGTACAATTCTTCTATACATATTTCCACATTTTTCATGCGGCACACAAAAAAAATCAGATCAAAAAGAGGAACAATGAGAAATAAAACAAAAAGCAATCAAATAATAACAAAAAAGTGAAAAAACTGTTTGTAGACCACTTTTAGTCCTGACAGTCCTCTTTCTGGATGCAAATGGCTCTCTCCATCAGAATTCTATTGGAATTGGTCTTAATCAGCTCGTTATTGAAAAGAGCTATGTCCATCAGAGCTGATCATTGCATAATTTTGTTGTTGCTGTATACCATGTTCTTTTGGTTTTACTCACTTCGCTTAGCATCAGTTCATGTAAGTCTCTCCAAGTCTTTCTGAAATCATTCTGATGATTATTTTTTATAGACCAATAATATCCCATAACATTTTTATACCATCACTTATTCAGTCATTCGCCAGCTGATGGGTTCAGATTCCAGTTCCTTGACACAACAAAAAGGGGACAAAAATTTTTGTATATGTGAGTCCCTTTCTTTTTTTTTTTTTATTGTCTCTCTGTTTTACAGAGCCAATAGAGGCTGCTAGATCAAAGGATATGCACAATTTGATAGCCCTTTGGACTATTGTTCTCCAGAATGGTTAGATCAGTTCACAATTCCAGCCACAATGTATTAGTATCCTGATTTTCCCAAATACCCTCCAACATTCATCATTATCTTTTCCTGTCATCTTATCCAGTCTGAGAGGTATGTAGTGATGCCTTAGAGTTAGTTGTCTTAACTTGCATTTCTCTGATCAATAGTGATTTAGAGCATTTTTTCATAAGACTAGAAATGATTTTAATTTCTTCATCTGAAAATTGTAATATATCATATCCTTTGAGTATTTATCAACTGGAATATGTCTCGTATTCTTATAAATTTGAGTCAATTCTCTCTATATTTTAGAAATGAGGCCTTTAGCAGAACACTTATATGCAAAGATTTTTCCCCAATTTTCTGCTTCCCTTCTAATCTTGTCTGCATTGGTTGTGTTTATGTAAAACTTTTAAATTTAATATAATAAAAATTATCCATTTTGTATTTCATATTGTACTCATTCTTTGGCCATAAATTCCTTCCTTCTCCACAGATCTGAGAGGAAGACTTCTTTTGTTCTTCTAATTTGCTTATAGTATTATTCTTTATGTCTACATCATGAACCCATTTTGATGTTAGCTTTCTGCATTTTTCCGGTACCACTCTCAACTCTTTTCCAATTTTTTCTTCTATCATCTCTCTTGCTTGATTTTCAAAGTCCCTTTTGTGCTCTTCCATGGCCTAAGCCCAATTCTTATTTTTCTTGGAGGCTTTGGATATAGGAGCTTCAACTTTGTTATCATCTTCTAAGTGTGTGATTTGATCTTCCTTGTCACCATAATAAACTTTCAATGGTCAGAAACTTTTTTTCTGCTCATTTTCTTATCCAATTATTTGGCTTGTAACTCTTGATTAAAGTAGGGCTCTCTTTCTAAGGCAGAGAGTGCATTGTACCAAGCTTCAGGGATTTTGTGCAGCTATTTTCAGAGATCCTTCTAGGAACCTGACTACAAGCCTTCTTTTTGGCCCTGGAGCTGTTAGGAGTGTCCCTGCCCTACTGTAGCTGTAAGATCTAGTGTGCTACATCCACAGGTGCAGGGGTTGGGGCTAAGGCTGACATGTCCTGCACTGGAACTGCACATCAGACTCCCATCCTATTGCCACAGACTCTCTCCACTGAAATTATGGATCCACCTTTGTGTTCTCAGGCCAAGAGGTCCAGAACCCTCCAGCAGTACTGCTGAATCAGAGGTACTACCTTATGACATTAGGGTCTGGGCTGGGGCTATGCTGGTACAGCCTGTGTTGGGATTAAGTGCCAGTTTCCCACCCTGGTTCCTTTTCTGCTGAGCTTCTAAATTTCCTTTAAATGGAAAATGTTCTACTCCATCTTTTTGGGCTATCTGACATTCTAAAATTTGTTTAGAGCCATTATTTGAAGGAATTTGGAGTGGTTTAGGGGACAGGTTGGACAAGTCCCTGCCTTTACTCTGGCATCTTGGTTCCAATGTTTTGGGACATTTTAATACTTGCTAAGTCAAAGGCCTATGAAATAGAGATTTCTTTGGCATTGTTTTACTTTTTTTTCATACTAGGTGATGAAACTTGAGAAGCATTAGCTTGCACTTGATTGAAAATCATCTGAGTTCTCTATTTAATCATTAGTTTGCCATCTAGATTTTCCTCTTCCCTTAAACCTTATATATAGCTGAACAAAAACTAGAAGACAAGCGGTATTTTAATCTATTTGCTTATGGTTACACTTATACATACATATGTTTTATATACATATATATGTATATACATCATAATTTCTAGCATGTAGCAAATTCAATTAATATTTAAGTGAATATTGTCAGAGTTTTTAATTTTATCTTTTGAGTAGCTTTAATATATTGTCTCCTCTTTAATCACCTCATATGAGAACTATATTTTATAGGACCATTGTACACAATGACATGGTAGCAACTATTCTAGTCACCTGTCATTTGTGCTTTTTTTTTGAAGCAACTCTATCCCAGAGCCCAGTCTCTTAGATATTGACAATATTGACAAAAGAATCTAATCTTCTTTTCTGTTAGCTAGAGAAACAGCAAGGTCAGAACCTAAACCTTGCATTTGGGGTATAAAAATCCTGCCCAATTAAGCATTTCTTTCTAATGGAGCTGACCCTAAATTGAATAGTTTTATTAGGAGTCTAAAAATGGAAGCAGAAAAGATTCATTGTGTTAATAATTAGAAAAGTGAGCATACACATTTGTTCCTAGAGGAGCTGCCTCAGGCTTAGTATATTTCATATCCATTTAGTAAAGTTTTATGTGTACAAACTATAAACAGTGCATCTGTTTATGACACCAAATTATGTGTAAGAAGAATGAAAAAACTCCTTCCAAAAGTTTTTGCAAGAGCATGAAAAATCACATTTTCAATAGAATTCCAAAGAGAATAAAAGTGAATGTTTAAATAGTACTTGAAAGTTTACAATCTGCTTTACAAATATTATTTTATTTTATCCTTACAACAGTCCTGACAGGTAGATGCTATTATTATCATTCCAATTTTGTTGATGAGGAAACTGACAGGTAGAGAAATTATGTGAGTTGTCCAGAGCCAAAACAACTGAAAGTGGTTCCATTGAGAGCTCTCCCTTATAATGAACACCTAGTTACTTGGCTGGATTGTGATATTGTCTTTGACCTCACTTTTGCTTCAGACATAGCCTCTGGATATTTAGCTTCAGGGTTTAGCTTCCTAATTACTCTCCCTTGTTTACATTCATTTTGAGTCAATCTATACCCAAACAATGACCAAATTGGCTTGGTCTACCACCTATTTGTGGCCAATTAGAATCAGCCTGGCTTTGATTTAAGCCTGGTCTTTAAGAAAGAAATCTAGCCAATAAGCCCCCCCCCCAAAAAAATAGATGCAGCCTCAGTTAGACTGAGACCTGTTGAAGACCTTAGCTCAAAAAGGTGAAGATCTCCCATTTTATCCAAGGCCACCTCTAGTTGTTTTGATCTATATCTCGCCACTGAATCCAAAAGACTCTAGAGGGGAAAGTGAGGTAGATGACCTTGAACAGCTTTCCCTAACTTAAATCCCATTCACTTGCATGTCATGGCATCACCTTCTTGACGTCATGGTCCTCATCGAGATCAAAGGACAAGCATTAATTATCTTGTTTAATTTCACAGTGATTTAGACCCATCCTGGTGATCCAGAGCCAAGAAGATGTCAATCAGCATCTTGCATCTCACTCAGCTTTAACACCTGGGAGAGCATTAAAGAACATAGGCTTTGATTTATTTAAATAGAACCCCAAAATAAGTTTCTATGCTTGGAAGCAGAAGGTGACATAGATCAGGTTTATATAGATGCTGCAATATGTACTGTGCAAAAATTATTATCATAAGTAATATCAATGATATTTCTTTAATATGTACCAGAGAACTGTGCTTAATGGTGAGTCAAGTCAGGGAGTTTATATCTCCTGATGCTTTCTGCTCAGCTGGAAAAGAAAATCTATGCTTATCACAGTGTATGACAAATAGGAAACCTTAATGATTGATTGATTGTTTGGTTGGATCATCATGTATCTGAGCAATAGGCATAGAGTTTGTGATGGACCACAGATGTTCCATGCTTGATACTATGACATATAAAACCTAGGCTTTTCATCAAAAAAAATAATTGTGCTGTTGGAACTATAAAATCCAGAGCAGAGAGGATTTCTGTACTAGTTATAAAAAGCTGCCCATTCTTCAACTATTCGGAAGAGTTATTTATAGACTCATATAGAACTGGGAAGGATGGTTGTAGTTACCTAGAGCAGTTTCCTTTCTTTATAGATGAAGATATTGAAGACCAAAGAAGGTTATGCAATAAATCATTGGCAGAGCCCGGACTTAGATTCAAATCTTTGGACTCTGAATCCTGTTAGCAGACCCCAGTTTCTGAGTTGGATTGGGCTAGAGAGTTCATGCTTAGATCATTTTGCTAAAGAATATGATTCTTATGGCAACCACTGGTTGAATTCTCCCTTTTTCTTGTTTTCTTTGTTTGTTTCCTTCTGGGGAAGCATCTTGGGAAATAGTTCAGAAAAGAACAGCTTTATATGCTATATTCCTGGGAGAATGGAATTTGCTTGTGAGTGTAATCTTGTCTATCTGTATTTGTGAGAAGCCAAATGGATTTGAGAGCTGCCCTGAGATATTCAAGTTACCAAAGATCAATGACCACTGATGAAGGCTAACCTCAGGCTAATCTCATGACTATCTCTGAGGGCTTATTCATAGACTCCATTTTTATCTAGCAGCAGAGGGAGCAACTGGGAAAGAGATAGGTCCCACATGTTTTTTTGGCATATGTCCTCTCTTTTTTATAACTCACAATTAAATAGAAGTTTTATCGTTTTAACTATAAGTGTAAAAAATCATATACATATATACATAAAACTGCACTGTCTAAAATCTTGATTAGACAATTCCATTTCAAAAATAGGTTTTCTCAGTTAACTCCTAAATTCCGAATTATGATTAGGAATTACTTAATATTAATCAATTTACTTTGAACTTAAAAGGAAAAAATGCTTTTGACTCTAAAAAAGTTAAATAAAAGTGAGTAGCAACTTTATATAAGATTTTGAGTGAGCCATATATGGAATGATGAATGTTCTTAAGCCATCACACTTTAAAATGCAACCAAACAGGTAATTATCATATATCATCAAATATAATTATACGTGATGATCTCCATAAAATCCTACAAGTTAATATCTCATATTAGCAGTTAATCACACAGTTTAAATGGGTCTGGGCTGCATTTTTATGAACTTGCTCATCTGCATTGGTAAAGAATGCAAAGAGGACCAGAGAAGGAAGCCAATGATTTCTTTCTCACTTCTCATTTTAGAGGGAAATCTGTAAAGTGGATAGGAATGTCAAACATTTATTACCACTAAAAGGCAGCATAAACTAGTTAAAAGAGAACTGGACTGGAATGTTTGAATGAATTAAAAGCATTTATTAAATACATATTATGTGACAAGAACTGTGTTAAACACTGGCAATAGAAATATCAGCACAAGTCAATCTCTGCCTTCCAGAAACTTACATTCTAGAAAGCGAGAGATAACAGGAAAAAAAGGACTAGTGGCAAAAAAAAAAAAAAAAAGAAAGAAATCACAAATATGGTAAGTCACCAAATATGGGGAAATAAATTGATAACTTAAGAAAACAATAGTAGAATTGATTAGATTGTTGTTCCTACAGCAAGAAGTGGAAAGTTAGCTGTAGTGGGTGAGAGGGAAGGAGAGCAGGGATCAGGGCAGATGATAAGGAGATTCCCAGAGGGAAATAAATGGATAAGCATTGTCTAGAGTTCTAGGGTCTGGATTTGGAACCAGTTAAATGCATCAGGACATATTTTTGACTAGGAATTAGAAAACTTGGATCCTAATCTTGCCCCTACCACTGATTCATGAGAAGTCATCTCTGTTCCCATTTTCCTAATTATAAATGGAATCATCCTCTCTTTCTTTAACAATTTTTCTTATTTTTTTTCTGATTAAAGCATGCTTATTTTCTCTCCTCCCCCACTGAACAATTGAAAAAGAAAAAAAAAACAAACAAACAAAAAAAACAAACGCTCTCCATACCTCTATAACAAATGTGCACAAACAGATTTCCACATTGGTTATAACTAAAAACATTTCTCATTCTGCATTTTAGATACATCATCTCTCTGGTAGGAAATGAGCAATGTGCTTCATCTTTGTTCCTGTGGAGTTATAGTTTTTATTGCACTGAGCTAAAAGCTATTTTCTTCCAAATTTATTTTTCTTTATATTTTTTAATATAAATTGCTCTAATTCTGCTCACCTCCCTCTGCATCACTTCATAAAGGTTCTCTGAGATTCCTCTTCAATTGTCCATTTTTTTTTTCATGTATTGTGGCATAGCCATATATGATATCACATTTCAAAGGAAGAAATACAAGCCTCAAAAATCGTTTTAAAAATGTTCTACCAAGAAAATAGTACACAGCAACAAGATTATATGATCAACTCTGATAGACTTGACTCTTTTCATATGACGATATTTTTTTAGCCCTTTTCTAATTGATGTATACTCCCTTGTTTTCCAGGGTTTTTTTTTTTTTTTTTTTGGTTGCTGTTTTTACTATGAAAAGAGCTGATATAACTAATTTTCTATTTATTATTCTTTTTTCTTCTTTCTTTGATATCTTTGGACTATAGACCTACTATAGACCTAGGAGTGGCATAACTGGGAAAAAGAGTATACACAGTTTAGTGACTTTTGAGGCATACCTACAAATTGTTTTTCAGAATAGTTGAATTTATTTGCAATTCTACTAATATCCACTTTCATCTCAGCCTTTTTTGTATTTGTCATTTTCTTTTTTGGTCATCTTTTCCAATCAGATGAGTATGAGGTAGAATATCTTTATTGTTTTAATTTGTATTTCTCTAATTAATGACTTAAAACATTCAAAAATTTAAAAATAGTTTTTTATTTTCAAAATGCATGCAAAGATTTTTTTAAGAATGACCCTTGCAAAACCTTGTGTACCAACATTTTCTCCCTCCTTTTCCTTTCCCTTCCCTAGAGAGCAAGTAATTTTTAAAACTGTTAAAAAATTTGATGACATCATTTAAAAAATCTCCTTTGTAGAGGAAATCAATGCTCAGATAATGCTAATATTTTCAGTACAAAATGCAGTTTTCCTAATAAATGATAAAAATAATAAGAGCTGTCAAATAACTTTATATAAATTTTCTAATTCAATTTGATCCTAACAACAGCCTTGTTCTTATCCATTTTTATAGATGAAAGACACACACACACACACACACACACACACAAACACACAGAGAGAACTTACTTGCCTAAAAAACATCTAGCAAATGTCTGACAGACTATGACCTTGTCTTCTCGATGTCTACCACAAGATACTAGACAAGTTTTAGAAAGCACTCTGCCCTCATAGTAGTACTTTTAAATTCTCATCTTAATTGGCAGGAGAATGTTAAGCAAGGTAAAGAAAGGAGACAACATAGTAAACATTTCAACTCCTCCTATACACTATTATATTTCTCTTATGGAATTGTGTGGCCCATGGGACAGATTTTTCTATTCTGTTATCTCATCATGATGTGTGTGTGTGTGAACCTCAATTGTCAAATGTTCTCCCAACTTTGAGCAAGTTTTTATAGATCTTATCAAGTTGGAAAATCTGAAGATGGATCTAGAAATAGATCATTTATCTGCATTTTGAGGATAAGATTTGTTAATGAACTATGAATAGGATTGTTAACATAATGTTGGACACCAAGTGCGAATTCTTCAGTTTTGTTAGCTCAGGGAATATGGAAGCTAGTCTTAGATTAGGGTTTTGTATGTAGTATTTAGAATAAATATCTACAGGCATAATTCACTTTGCTGAGCTTTGATGTATTTTATTTTGCAGATATTGTGTTTTTTTTTTTTTTTTAACAAATTGAAGATTTGGGGCAACTATGCTTCCAACAAATCTACCAGTACCATTTCCCTAACAGCATGTGCTCATACCATAAGTCTCTCACATTTTGGCAATCTCTTGATATTTCAAACTTTTTCACCACTATTACAACTGTTATGGTTCTGTGATCAGCAGTCTTTGATGTTACTGTTGTAATTATTTTAGGATCCCATGAACTGTGACTATATAAGGTGGCAAATTTAATTGATAAATGTGTGTGTTGTGACTGCTCCACCAATCCTCTCCTTTTATATCTTTTCCCTCTTCTTGGGTCTCCATATTCCCTAAATCAAAATAAGATTGAAATTCCTGGCTAAGTGCTGGGAAAACAAATAAGAAGCAAGACAATTCCTGTGTTCAAGGACTTTACAATTACACACAAATGAAGCTAAAAGGTTAGTAGAGGGAAGAAAGGAGTACAGGGAGCATGATGATGGTGGAGTTTATAAGAAGCAGGGCAGTTGATAGAAAATAAGTCATTTGTTTATCAAGAAAATGAGGCAGCCAAAAAAACTAATTATAGGTTAGCATCATGGAAATTGCAAAGGAGGTAAAAAGAGATTCCTTTTATTTGGAGGCAAGTAAAATCTTTGTGGGGATAGCTTGGTGGAACAGTGGATGGAGTGCCAGATCTGGAATTGGGAAGATCTCTATTCAAATCTGGCCTCAGACACTTATTAGCTATGTGATTCTGGGCAAGTCACTCAACCCTATTAGCCTAAGCTTCCTTATCTATAAAATGAATTGGAGAAGGAAATGGCAAAAATTTCAATATCTTTGCCAAGAATTCCCTAAATGGTGTCACAAAGTGTTAGACATGAGCAGAAAAACAAAACAACAACAAAAAAAACCCCACAATAAAAGTCTTCATAGCTGGATTCATTCCCTAGCCAAACCTGTATGATTCGAATAGATCAGGGTATAATGAAGATAGTATATAATATATACTACACTATATAATAGAGATAATTTTCAAATATTACTAATTATAAGAAATTAGAAATTATAAAGTTACTCTCTTCTCCATCCAGGACCTCTTACTGATAGTGCCTATGGATAATTCTATTCATCATCAAGGTTTGTTTGGGTCTCTTGGGTCTTCTTAACTCAGTAGATTAGATTCTCCAAGGTCTTCAGATTCAAGTTCATTAGAGTATTTCCCTTCTAGGGTCCTGTACTTCTCCTGAGGCCAGGATAAGAACTCTAGCAAAACAGCCTCTGATTTGCCTGACAATAATAAACCAAGAATTGTTTAATTAAATAATTAAAATTAAATTAAAAAGCATCCATATTTTGAAAAGAGTTCTTAATGTTTACCTTTAAAAGTTGTAGAATAAAATGACTATTTCTGGAATCTATTAAGAACTAATTATGTCAGTTATAAGATTTTTTTTGTATTTATATTGTTAGCAAAGATTATGATCTGCTTAAAATGTTACAATGATGCAGTTTATAGTATAGAGAATTGGATTTGGAGTTAGAGGAAAAAGCTTTAAATTCTGATCATGCTTATATTTGCTAGTTATACTTCCTTGGACAACTTGGGCATCAGTTCATTCATTTATAAAATGAAATTGTTGGACCAGATTATCTCTAAGACACTTTTCTGTTTTAGTTCCTATTTTATGTTCTTTAGACATTGTTTATCAAAGAAGAAGCAAGCTATTAGTTTATACTACCAAACATGCTAATACTATTTGTGATAATTCAAGCAACTGGGTATTTGATTCTTACTTCTTTCTTGGGGGAAAACATAGAATGAATTACTACTGAGTGAAATTCATATATAATGATGTATTTATTGGAAAAAAATATTGAGGCAAGATTAATATTTAGGTAATGTTAGTTTTGCCAAATAATTCCATTTTTCTCTTTTCACCTAGAGCTGGAAAAAGTCTTCATGAATTGTCAATGTTTCTCTGATAGAACTGAAAACTTTGAGTACCCTACTCTCTGCCTGAGGCAAGGCTGGCTGTTTCTAGTAATTAGAGAAATCCCTAGGTGGGGAAATGAAAGATAATTCTCCCCAGTGGCAAGATTTGGGATTGAGAAAGGAAGAAATCTGAAGACCAGGCCAGGTTAGTTATCAAAGTAACTTTGGGTCATTGATTTTCAAGGGACTGAACTAAGTGGTAAAATTGGCACTGATTAGAGTTCAATATCCAGGGATTATGCTAAAATCTAGGTAGCCAAAATCCAGGGAGTGTGATGAAGTTGAAGCTTTGTTTGAATTAATTGCTACCATTTTTATAGTCTTTTTAAAATTTGGAAGATTAATTTTTCAATATGTTGTGGTTTAACTTTTTTTTAATTTGATATGTACTTCCCCTTTGCTTGTGTTTATGCCCTGATATAGTCCACATTACACTGTCACTTTCTGTTTATTCAGCCAATCCAGGCAAATTTTTGTTTAATCCATTCTATTTGAGTTACTAATCAGAAATCCACTCTTCATTTTATATCTCCTCTAGATTCCATTAATCTGTTGTATAATACTCTCTTTCTTCAGTGATGAATAGTTAGAAAGAAAATGTTGTAAGTATCTCAGATGACTGTAGTTTATTGTATAATCATTGTACTAATTATACTGGCAAGCATGTGGTACAAGATGAGAACATAAGAGGCAGCAGAGAATGTGCATGATATGGAATTGGTAGAGTTTTCACCAACTTTACCTCCACAAAACACCCCCTTGAAACCTGCTGAAACATTTTAGGAGGAGACAAAAGGTACATATGACTGTTCTGTAGTTTTACAATAATACAACTACAGACATTTGAGATATTTCCCTTAATTGGATATATCTCACAGAATACTTTTTTTCCTTCCTACCCACCATTAGTGATAGTGAGGAATGAGCACATTGTACCAAAGATTCATGAAACACAGGGTAGATACAGAATAAGAAGTGAATTTGCAGGCAGTTTGTCAAATGAGTTACCACTTGAATGATGGGGAAACTTTCCACTAGTGTAAATATTGCAGGGGGAGAAATAGACCTTTCCTCTGGTGCTCACTTCTATTAATGGTTGACCTCTTTTTCTTACGTTGACTAGTCATAAGACATGACAATTTGGTTTTGTGGCACTCAACTCTCCCAGGTGATATATAAGTGATATATAAGATGCATTCAGGAAAGACAAAATGGATATAAAACTTAAATAGTATAAAAAGTCATTTTCTGTGTAAAGTTCACAGAGAAGTTAAGCCTACTTATATAACATACATTAGGGTGGCCCAGTCATTCTGGTGATAGAAGTAGTATTCTAGGTTTCAGTTATATACCTTTTTTTGTCTATCAGAATTAATTAAATTCAATGAACATTTATTATAACCTGGTATGTCCCAGATAAAACATTAGATACTGGAGATAGAAAGAGAAAAATGAAACAGCTTCTGCCATCAAGGCCTTTTTTTTACTCATAGGCTGTGGAAAAGTGAACTCTTAGCCAAAGCCCAGAAGTGTGAGGTGAATTAGAAACCTTTACTCAGGATTATGTCAGAGGGAGGCCTATGGCACCTATAGATTTCTTTTTAGGAATAAGTGGATTATTTGTTTATAGTTACATATGTAGAAGCAATTTATCCATCTGTGTCAGGTGTCTACCAGCACCAAGATTATATCATAATTATGTTTAACTCTGTGACAAAATTTAATGTTACTGACTCCCAGGATTGGAGGGTGTATACAAAGAAGTGTTTTGAAACTTCTGGCCATCATATTGAATCTTGCTCTGAGACCAGATATTATGTGTCTACACATACCAACTAATGTCATATTGCATTTCTGATCACTGGAAGTCATAGGTAGCAGGTGTGTAAAATCTTGAAGGCCATAGACCATAATGGTAGAAACTGAGTACTGCTTATAGGATTTCCACAAGAAGATTTATGCTTAGTGGTAGCAATGTGAGATAGAACTGTCATCAAGTGAAGCTATTCAGCATCTGCTGAGAGCAATTTCCAGTTGGTGTTTAGTGGCTTCAAAGTTTGTGCAATATGAGGAAGATTAATTCATTGAATGGCTAAACATTGAATTTCATAAGTGTATACCTATGTAAAGATTTCATTGCCTAGCAATTTAAGTAATGATCAAGTTGAATTTAAAAATAAAATGCAGTGGATTAGACATTAAATTTTTAGATTGTCTAATGGAAATCTATGTTCTTATGGTCAAATGGATAATAAAATTGTGGGATTGGCTTGCCAAATTATCTAGTCTAAAACCCTATTTTTATATGAGAAACTGGAGCAAAACATTGTACAGGTAATGAGGTTATATCAGGATTTGAACCCACATCTTCTAACTCTACATACAGAACACTGTCCATGGTATCACACTGTCTGAAGTGTGATGGATTCTCAAAATCATGACCCGAAATATAACTGTGATTAAATACCTCCTCCTCACAGAAAGAAAAAAGCTCTTTTAAATTGGTCTCTTTTGGGATTCATGGGTTTATGCTATAGAAGAAGATGAATGGTTCTTCTGAAAACAATGGCTGTCTTCATTTTCATTAATAATTCTTTCAGCAAATCCTGTTTCTTTCAGGAGAGGGTCTGAGATGACCTAGGGTTTTCAGCTCATTAAATGCAACTTCCACATTTAATATATGAAGAAGTAAAAATGTGATTTTGAAAAATAAAATCTAGAAGGATAATTACATCAAATATATATTCTTGGACACATAATTTTAAAGATTTTAAAAAATATTTTCTGAAGTAATGGATATTTACTCAAACCCTGGATCTATTGCTAACTTTTCGTGTGACCTTGAATGTTTCCTCATTTCCCTCCCCTACAAAATGGTTTGTTTCTACTGAGTTATTAAGTCAATAAAATTTTATGAATTCATTTGGTCACTATTCCTCCTCTTTCACTTTACAAGAATCCAAATTGAATATCTGTTACACTCCATCTCCTATCTTGATACCTTTTAATTAATTGTCCTAATACCTAGAATATAATCCTTCTTAGTTTTAGAGCCTTTTTTCCCTGTAAGATATAGCCCAAGCACCATCTTCTATATGAAGCTTTTCTTGTTGTCTTCAAGCACCTCCTCTTCAAAACTATATATTTATGTCTATTAGCTTTATGTCTATTGTATATGTATTTTATGTCTACTTGTTTTCTCCACTATTGGAAAGGAACTTCCATTTGAATATGGAATGTTTTATTCTTTGTACTTGCATCATTCCAATTTGGCATATCAGATTGGCAAAGATGACAAAAATAGAGAAAAAACAGTTTTTGGAGGAGCTCTCAGGCAATAGGCCCAGTAGTGCATTGTTGGTGGAGCTGTGAATAGATCCAGCCACTTTGGAAAACAGTTTGGAACTATGTCAAGAGAATCACTATACTGTTTATAATTTTTGATTTTGCTATAACACTACTAAGCTCATAACCCCAAAGAATTCAAAGAAAGAGAAAAAGAGCCTATATGTGCAATATGATTACAATAGCTTTGCACATATATGACAAAGTATTAAACTACAAAGGTTTATGGGAACAAAAAATAAAGAAATAAAGAAAAATTATGAAATAAATGGTTTCAGAGAAACCTGGGAAGATATATTAGAGCTGATGTAGAGTAAAGTGATCAGAACCAAGAAAACAAGAATATGTGATGGCAATGCTATAGTGAAAAAGAACTTTAAAAAGCTTAAGACCTTATATCAAAGTAAGTCAATTACAATTCTAGAAAATGGATGATAAGGATTGCTACTTGCTGCTTAAGAGAGATTTGATATACTCAAGATAGAGAATGAGACATAAAATTTTAGACAAAGCCAGCATAGGGATTTATTCTGCTTAAATTTGCTTTAAGAATTTTTTTTTCTCTCTCTGGTGTGTGTGTGTGTGTGTGTGTGTGTGTGTGTGTGTGTGTGTGTGTG
>JAJPUD010004423.1:86587-104375 GCA_023553655.1 Myrmecobius fasciatus | reverse complement strand
GTGTGTGTGTGTGTGTGTGTGTGTGTGTGTGTGTGTGTGTGTGTGTGTGTGTCCCTCTTTCATGGCCACTCAGGTGTAAAAGGTTTCAAAAGTATTCTGACTTATTTGTTAGTTGCCAGGAGAATTTTTTATTTAGCTCTTCAGCCTTCTTAGAGGTATACTCAGCAGGTTAAAAATATTTTATTCAATATGCCAAGACAGAAAAGCATTGGGGGGACTAGTTTCAATTTGACCTATGCCTATCTCTTCCAAAGGAGTGCTAGAAGACTTACTTCTCTCTCTCTGCCTATCTGTCTTTCTCTCTCTCTGTGTCTTTCTGTCTCTGTGTCTGTCTTTTCTCTGTTCTCTTTCTTTCTATCTTTCTATTCTCTCTTACCTTTTCCTTCCCTTCCTCCCTTATTTCCTTCTTTCCTTCCTTCCTCTTCTTTCCCTCCCTCCATGTTTTTTTTCCTGCCTTTTTCTCCTCCTTCTTTCCTTCCTTGATATTACAACTAAATACTTACATAATTTAAAGAGGAAAATAAGCCATACAAAGCAATTTCATGTAGCCTTTTCTTTCTTCTTGACTTTTTGTATGCACATTTTCTTTCTATGTGGTGTCTGTTAAATTCAAAATAAAAAAATATGATTTTAAAAATCTCACAGCTCTGAGTACAGAGTAGATAATAAGACTTGACTATTTGAAAAAGAATTATGTAACCATAAGAATAAGGCCTTCCTTATTGGACCTGTGATTTTAGCTCATGTGTTAATATAAATCATCTTTTGTTTTGAGTAAGGGCAAAGTTATACAGCCAGCATGACTAGTTTGCTCTGCCTGCCACCTCTAGATCTTTGTCACTACTGGGTATTTTTAGGAAGTGATGTCAAGGTTTCTGGACCTGCTGTGAAAATATGCCAGGAGTATGCCTGGGGGGGGTAAGATAGGTCTCAGCAGACTGAAAAATGAAGGACAGTTATAGTGTTCTCAGGAGGGAAAAACTTGGGCCCTTTCTCTTTTTTCCTTATGGGGCTTATTCACTTTAGAAAACAGGTTGGCTAGACCTTGTTCCTAAAACAAAAAATTCATACTTTTCAAGAGATTTCCAACATTCATTCTACCATGCCTGAAATTAGAAGATTGACAGTATAAGATAGGAGGACAGTTCTCTACTTCATAAATATTAGATAAGTTATAAGCCATTTATATGTATGAATCATAAAGGATATGATTAGTTTGGAGGTTTTTATATTATCAAATTTATAATGATTTCCTATTTGTTTTGAAAATAAGTGGACAAAACATTTTCTTTTAAAAATGTTTAAATTGGTGCCTTTTTTGTTTTTCATATCAAAATAATTTCTAGAAATATCTTTTCTCCCCTCCTTGCTCTGCCAGACAATCCTGCCTCTTAATATAGAAAAAACAATTCATCAAAAACACCCAATATAGAGAATGCATCTAACAATATAAACACCACACTGCTCTGATATTCTCCCACTTCTCCACCAAAAAAAGTTATGTTTCAGACAAATAAAGCATTTTCATTACTCACTATATCAAAGCAAAGTTCTTATTTACTCCAAATAGGAGCAGAGCCTACTAATTAAAATCGTGTTATATTAATTTTAGGAACAAATTTTGTATTTCAGTCTTACTTCAAAAGAAGTAGAAACTAAAACTTATTGCCAGCTCAGAAGAGTTCTCTGTTGGAGAGTATTCTTGTCTTCAACATTAATCATTATATCCTATTCATCCATACTCTGCCCAATTCCTTATCATCTAAGAGCCCACAGTCCATTATTCCTCATACACTGAGGATCTGAAAATGAATCATTTGTCTATGACTTTCTGCCTTCTTGTTCAGCATAGTAAATATCTCACTCTCATTTTTGTTCTTATCTGCCAAGCTTCATAATTTCAGACTTTATCATAGCTTTTCTCTGGGTATTCCCAATCATTTCTTGTTCCAAAACATGCAGTATTCTTATAGATATATCTTTTAAATTCTATTCAACTCAGCAAAGAAGTAATTATTATGTTTACAAGGCTATGCAAAATACATTTTACTTTTCAGGATTATATGAAATAGCACCACTCTTTTTAAGTTCTATGTAATATGTTTTTCAAAGACTAGTCTGCCCTGCTTGAGAATCTCAGCTTTGATCTCAGCAGGTTTGATCTGGATGTTCTCGTCATTTTTATTTTCTTCTACAGAACTTTGGCCTGGTCACTTTTACCCATCGTTCCCATTACTTTCATATCATTGGAAAAAGCAGGGAAACTCAAGAGCATATAGAAGGATTATCACAATTGAGGGGTGTGTGGAAACTAAGCCATGATGGAAAGAACTAAAACAAAAAAAGTTTGCCTGGAGATTTGAAGAAATACAACTTGAGAAGTTTAACCTCGGAATAGTGTCTTATAAAGTAGCAAGCTTTTTGTTCCTGGAAACACCCAGAGGTTTAATGACAGTCAGAAAGTCTAAAGGGGGTTTTGTTCTTGACTTGAAAGGAAATTGAACTAGATGACATCTAAAGTTTCTTCTATCTTAAAATACTATGATTTTAGAAGAGGGAAGTTAATCTTTATGTATGTATATATATATGTATATTTATGTATATACACACTTAGTTTGACACAATTCTTAAGGATTTTGAATTATTTTAAAATTATCTTTTCCATTAAATATTTATAATCTGCTTTTCTTGTTATCTTGCTTTCCAAAAAGTAAATACAAAAACAAAAAAGATCCTCATTATAGAAATGCAGAGTCTGAAAAAGCAAGTTTTCATTTTGACTAAATTTGAAATGTCATTTTAAGATCTTTACGTCTCTTGCTGGAGACCAGTTGTTAATTGTTTTTCAGTTGTATCTGACTCTTTGTGACCCCATTTGTGGTTTTCTTTGCAAGGTATTGGAATAGTTTGCCCTTTTCTCTAGCTCATTTCACAGGTGAGGAAAGTTAAACAAACAGGGTTAAGTGACTTGCCCAGGGTCACCCAGCTAACAAGTATGTGAGGCCAGATTTGAACTCAGGAATATGAGTCTTCCTGATTCCAAGCCCAGTGCTCTCTGTCCAATGATCTTTCCTAGTCCCTGGAAAAGATGTTTAATCTTCATTCTTTCAGACTACAATTGTGTTGTTTCTTGTTCCAAAGTCTTTTAAAGTTTTTTTTTTTGGGGGGGGGTTGGTGTATTTTTTCTCTGAAGCACTATAATTATCAATGTAAAAATTAGTTCTGTATGCTTCAATCTGTATCAATTCAAAAAGATCCTCCAGGTTTTCTCTGTAGTTCAGTTCAATTGCAAAATATTCATTAGGAACATGCTGCATATTAGGTACTCTGCTTAGAACTACAAAAGATAGAAAATTTAAAAAAAAATTAATAAAATAAGTTCCTGCCTCTAAGAATTTTAGTAAGAGATACAGAAGGAGTAAGTATATAGACAACAAATAATAAAACTAAAAAGTCTGGATGTCATAAGGATGATATTAAATTCATTGCTATTTAGAGGAAGGGAGATCACATCCCACTGTGGAAGTATCTGGGAAGACTTAATAAGCACTTAATAATTTATGTATACAGTACTCCAAAAGTACTAGTGTATTTTAAAACTTTAATAGTTAATAAAGGGATTTAAGATTTTTTGAAACTTAATATAGCATATTTATGCATATATATACATACATATAAATGCATGTATGAATCTCTCCTACGAGTTCCACTCAAATCTGGTTTGTATAAAGACCTGAGCAGCCCAGTTTGGTTGTATGTAGCTTTTGATGTCTCTTTTTGTGTCTTCCTCTGTTTCATAGAATCACAGATTATGTGAGTATAAAGGGACCTCAGAATCCATCTAGTTCAACCCACATGAAAAAAAAGAATATCTAATATGCTATAGTTGACAATAGTAAGTCATTCAACATCTGCTTTTGTTAGGAAGTTGTTCCTGACCCCAAAAGTAAATTTGTCTCTTTGTGACTTCCTTTTATTGATTTTGATTCTTGATCCTCTAGGGCTAAACAGAGCAGCTTAAACCCTTTTTCATATGACAATCCTTTGAATAAGTAAACACAGTTATCATGTACTCTCTTCTTCAGGCTAAACACCCCTAGCTCTTTCAGCTGATTAGTATATGATTAGAGACTCAGTTACCATCTCAATTCTTCCCTTCTGGACATTCTCTTAGCAATATTCTTCTAGACCTGTGGTTCTAGGAATCAAACACAATATTCCAGATGAGGTTTATTTGTAGCTAACAGCAAAATGACGATCACCTCCTTTTTCCTGAAATGGATTTTTCTCCTAAGGCAGCTCAAAATCATATCAGTTGCTTGGGCTGGTTCATCATATTGTTGACTTATACTAGCTTTGTACTTCAATTAAGTACATGCCTTTTCAAGACTGGTTTTTAATTATGAATCTCCTATCTTGTCCTTTTCAAGCTGATTTTTGTACCTGAATGTAAATCTTTATTTTTATATAACTATATTGAATTTTATGTTATTAAATTCAGTTTAGTATTCTAACTTGTCAGTTTCATTCTGAATTATGGTTGTCATTCATTCTATTAGCTATCCATTTCAATGTAGTATCATCTGCATACCTGAAGAAATATGCCTTCAATGCCTTTATCAAAGATATTATATATATATATATGCAAATGTTAAATATTACAGCTCTCTGGGTGTTCCATTGTAGACCTCTTACTCCACTGACACTGAACCATCCAATGAGATTGATCTGAGTCTGGCCTCTATTGGGAGGTAAGATCCTTGAAGAAATGGACTGGCTTTATTAATTTTTTTGCTTATGTTTTAAATCTCTTGGTACATAATAAATGTTTAATAAGTGGTTGTTGATTTCCTTGAAGACATCTTATGATACTATCATCTATTTTACATTTCTTCATCTTCACCAGAAAATAGCATTTGGTATTTTCTCAAAATCTTGATTAAAATCAAAGCAAATTGTATTCACAACATACCTTCTTATTAACTAATTTGCCAATCTTGCAAAAAATGAAATGAATTTAACTTGGCATGATCTGTTCTTAATGAAGACATGCTGATTCTTTTTAATCATTATTTTCCTTTCTAGATTTAATAATAATAAATGATGCAGATTAAAGTGAGGTTTTTTTGCATGTGTATATAAAGTTATAAAATAATATTATTTTAACATTTTATTTTTTTTAAAATCTCTTTCCCTCTCACTACTTCCTCACCTAATGAGAAGGTAATCAATATATCAATTTGAATATGTGAAATCATGCCACCTATTTCCTTATTAGCTAGATTGTGCCAAAAAAGCAAGAAAAATAAAGTCAGGAAAGTGTAATTCAATTTTCACTCAGTTGATCAGTTCTTTTTCTGCAGATGGATAGCATTTTTCATCATGTCCTTTAAAATTTTCTTGGATCATTGTATTGATGAGAGTAGCCAAGTATATCACAATTGATCATCATTGCAATATTGCTTTTATCGTGTACAATGACCAATGACCTTCTTTGGCTCACTTCATTTTGTATCAGTTCATATAGATCTTCCTTTGCTTTTTTTTCTCCCTCCCTGAAACCATACCTCTAATCATTTCTTGGGTGTAGGATGGGCTCAGGGAAAACTAATACCTCCAGTGTAAAGGCTGCTAGGCCCTTTAAAGAGTTGCTTTATACCTTTGGTGTCCATCTGATCCATCTAACTCTCACCTGTGGCTTCAAGAAGTGGTAGCATGCACAGCAGCCACATATTGGTAAACCATTTCAGCAGACAAGAATAAACTAGGTTGAAAGTAACCAAAGGGTCTAAAACACTTTGGTGAGTTAGGGGAATGTGTACCCTAGGTATATAAAGACTTCCACTGGTAGAATAGGCAAATGAAAAGTTTGTTCCAATGTCCATGAAGGCAGGTGAAAAGGTATTGTAGGATGCTTAGAGGCTGGCTAGACATCAAATTCACCAAGATTATCACTGCATCTTGACTTTATCCTGCCACTCACTGGACAACAATGGCTTTAGAGGAGAGAGTGAGGCAGATTATTTCATGCAACTCTGCCTCTAAACATGAATCAAAAGAAGTCATCATACCATTTTTATCATTTCTACCTATTTCAAAGCCCTGTGGTGATAGTTGAGTGTGGCTACACTGAGAGCTATAGTGACTCCTCTAGGTCACTTGCAGATATCAAGACTGGTTTGATGAAAATGATGGGCATATAATAGCTTCTTTTTAAAATGCCAAGGTTCTGAGAGGGGTGGACTCCACTGGCTTGACTGAAAGCCAAAGTGGAGGAGCAGATGCTGTCAGCCAGATGTGGCCAGGTGTTTAGCTTTTCTTCTGGGATAATAGTACATGTCTTTGTGCCATGTTCTGAATGAGTTTATGAGCCTGAGAATGTGCTGCTCTCATTACTTCTGGCTTTTGTGAAAGAATCTTTATAGATATCTCAATTCAATTAAACTTAATTCAATTCAACTAAACTTAATTAAATTCAATTTAGGTTAATAATAATTACAATAGAATAAATTTAAAGATTCAAGTTTTGCAAAGTACTTTACAATTACCTCATTTTATCTATACAACTCTAGGAACTATTATCCCCATTTTACAGATGAGGAAACAGGCAAAAATAAAAATTGAGTAATTTGGCCAAAGTCACAAAACTAGTAAATGTCTGAGGATACATTTGAACTTAGGTCTTCCTGCCTCGTCCTCATGCTTTATCCATTGTGCCCTCAATGTATCTCTTAAGAACTTTAGAACTGATTGTATGACATGGGAGACACTGACCAGGACCACCTAGTGTGGCGTATCCTCATCAGAGAAGGTGCTGTGTTTTATGAGCAAAACAGAATTGAATTTGCGCAAAGGAAAACCAAATATGCAAAATTAGAGAAGCTTCCCCAAATGTTTATTTGGACCATTTGTGTCCATTCTGTGTGGCAAAGTATTCCAACCTCAAATTGGTATGATTAGCCACAGTCTAATACACTGTAACTCAATTCTAACAGAGTGCTGTCATTTTGGTAGTCTTTGGAAATGGACAGAAACAATCATTTCTTATTAGCATAATAGTATTCCATGACAATCATATATCATAACTAGTTTGTCCATTTCCAAATTAATGGACATTACCTCAATGTCTAACTCTTTGACACCACAAAGAGTTGCTATAAGTATTTTTGTACATAGAAATCTTTTTTTTTCCCCTTTGATTTCCTAGGGAAGAAGATCTAGCAGTGCTAATGCGCGTATTTTACATGAGATAATTTACCCCATTAAAGCTCTTTCTTCCTTCTCCCAGTATATCTCTATTTCTTACCCTTTCACTTTTTTTGAGAGCATTCCAACCTAATCCACTCACATCCATGCTATCTGTGTAGACTAATTGCCCTGATGAGAAAGTTATCAGGAATTACATATATGTTATCTTCCCACTTGGAAATGCAAACAGTTTTTTTTTTTTTTTTTTTTGGTTGTTACCCTAGTTTCTTCTAAATCTTGTGTCATTCTGACTGTGGCTACATCATGTTTGAATTGTTTCTTTATGGATGCTTGGGCTATTTTCTCTTTGACCTAGGATTCTGGGATTTGCCTATTCCTTGGCATTTTCATTTTGGAATTTCTTTTAGGAAGCGGTAGGTAGATTATTTCAATTTTTATTTTATCCTCTAGATCTAAGATATTGGGACAGTTTTTCTTCATAATTTCATAAAACGTGATGTATAGCATCTCTTTATCTTGGATTTCAGGTAGTCTGATAATTGTAAAATTATCCCTTGATCTATTTTCTGTCAGGTTTTTTTTTACATAATATATTTTACATAATACATAACATAATTTACAAAATATAATACATAAAATAATTTTATTTTTAATTTTTTTGAATCTTTAAAATTTTTTGATTTATTATGGAGTCATTAACTTCCATTTACCCAATTCTAATCATTAAAAATTATTTTCTTTCTTGTGCCTTATTTTCCATTTGGCCTGTTCTGCTTTTTTAAAAAGAGCTCTTTTCTTCAGTAAAGTCTTCTTTTTCCTTACTCCCTTCTCTTTTAGACATTAGGCCAATTCTTAATTTTAAGGTGTTATTTCCTCTATTTCTGGGCCTCTTTTGTCAAGCTATTATTTCTTTTTTCATATTTTCTTTCATCATTCTCATTCCCCGGCCCCCATTTTTTCTCTATTATTTTTATAGTTTTCCTTAACTCTTCCAGAAATTCTTGTTGGTCTTGGACCCAATGAACATTTTTCTTTGAGACTTTCTGTTTTGTTTTGTTTTTTGTTTTTTTGTTTTTTGTTATCTTCTTCTGAGTTTGTATCTTAGTCTTCCCTGCTGCTGTAGTAGCTTCATTATGGTCAAGTTCTTTTTGTTGTTGTTGTTTGCTTATTTTCCCAGCTTATAACTTGACTGAACTTCATACTAAAATTGGATTCTTCTCACTTGAGGGTGGGGAGGCATTGACTCAAATTTCAGACTTTTTCCATGCTCCTGTTTTCAAAACTAGTTCGGGGGCTCTGTAAATTTATAGTGATTCAAATGTGTTGTAAGCTAGGAACAGGTGTGGTCACTTCTCTCCTGATCTGTGCTCTAACCTTCACTCAGAAAGGATCCCTCTTCCCTTGAAGCCACAAATACTAGTGTTCTTCTTGACTCTGGAACTGTGACCAGGTTACTTGCCCTCTTGTACCAGCAAGCAATAGTGATACTCTTTGCCTTGAAACAGTGACCAGGACTCCAGTTCCTTTGTGACTGAATAAAAATGCTCTTTTCTACCCAGAACTACACATAAGCAGTAGAGTTGCTAGTTCTATCCCTTGAGAACAAAGCAGTCTCTTTATGACCAGCTGTTCAACCTTCTTGGTGTTGAAAGTTCTGGAGATGTCATGGATGCTGTTGCCTCTGTTGTGGCTGCCTCCAAGGCCTACCACTAGTGGTGTCCCCACATATGCTCTGAGCTGGCCCCGTATCCCAGTGTCCCAGATCTCTTCTGCCAACCTACTAAGTTGTCTTAGGTTGGAAAATGTATCACCCTGAATTTGTTGTCTCTGCTACTTCAAAGTTATATTTCAGTAGTTATTTTAAAGTTGTTTGGATGGAATTATTGGGATAATTTGGCTAAGCTGCTTCCTCTAATCATCCATCCTCTTCCCTTTCTAGATGTTCAACAACTATCACTTAATGATTCATTCTAGAATTTTTTTCAAGAATTGAAATGTAATTTGCTGACTTATAATATGAAGACTTTATTTCCATCCCTATTTTACAACTGGAGATATATATACCCTCATCCATGTGATATCTTTGTTTTCAGAAAGGAACAATGATGATCATTTAAATATTGAAGCTGAAACATAACTGCCATTTCTGTAAAAGCAGGGAAGATGGGAAGGCTCCAGTAACCAGAAGGGAAAAAAAGATCAATAATGAAGTTATCAGTTTCAGCTGACTTGGAGTTGGTTTCCTTTGTTATCATACATTTGGCCTGGGGAAGGGCATTACAATAGAAACTCAGAATGAAGACCATTCAGGTTGGAAAATTATATAAATCATTGGGAATTAGAAGTAGATAGTGAAGTGAAGAAAGATAGATTGTGTGTCTGAAGAAAATACTAATTTTTATTTTAGTAATTTTGAAGTCAAGCACTAGAACTAAGAGACAAAGTCGAGCAATATGAAATGAATCAAATGTAATGGTATTCTCTGCTCAGGGAATATATCATTTCCTCTTTTGATTGGTTTGTAAAGTTTTAAAGCCATTCAAATGTTGGGTGGGACAGGATAGCTCTTTTTTTTTAACTCTCTCAACTTCTTTTATTCATCTTTCAAATCAATAGATGATCTTTTTAAAATTTTTTTTCATTTTTGCAGAAGAGAAAAATAGTTTTTTTTTAAAAATTTGCATAACATAAGTATGGGTAGTTTCTCAGCATTGATCTTTACAAAGCTTTCCGGTACAAATTTTACCCCCAGTCCCCACCCCTCCCCTAGATGACAGGAAGTCCACTACATGTTAATTATGTTAAAATACTTTACAATTCGAATATATGTATACATATTTCCACACTTATTATTGTTGTGCAAGAAAAATCGTATCTACAAGAAGAAAAATCAAATAAAGGAAACACACTGCAAGCAAACATCTATCGAGAGCATGAAAATGTTATGTTGTGGTCCACATTTCACATCCCTCTCTCTGGGTGTATATGGCTTTCTTCACTGAACAATTGGAAGTGGTTTGAAACATTTCATTGTTGAAGAGAGCCACGTCCATCAGAATTGATTGTCATATAGTCTTGTTGTTGCCGTGTATGATGATCTCCTGGTTCTGCTCATTTCACTCACCATCAGTTCATGTAAGTCTCTCCAGGCCTCTCTGAAATCGTCCTGCTGGTCGTTTCTTACAGAACAATAATATTCCATAATATTCATATACCATAATTTTTTCAGCCATTCTCCAATTGATGGGCATCCATTCAGTTTCCAGTTTCTAGCCACCACAAAAAGGGCTGCCACAAACATTCTTGCACATGTGGGGCCCTTTCCTTCCTTTATGATTTCTTTGGGATATAAGCCCAATAGAAACACTGCTGGGTCAAAGGGTATGCACAGTTTGATAACTTTTTGAGCATAGTTCCAAATTGCTCTCCAGAATGGTTGGATCCGTTCACAGCTCCACCAACAATGCATCAGTTTCCCAGCTTTCCCACATCCCCTCCAACATTCATCATTATCTTTTCCTATCATTTTAGCCAATTTGACAGGTGTGTAGTGGTACCTCAGGGTTGTCTTAATTTGCATTTCTCTGATCAATAGTGATTTGGAGCACCTTTTCATATGACTACAAATAGTTTTAATTTCATCCTCTGAAAATTGTCTGTTCATATCCTTTGACCATTTATCGATTGGAGAATGGCTTGAATTCTTATAAATATGAGACAATTCTCTATATATTTTAGATATGAGACCTTTATCAGAACCCTTAAATGTAAAGATTATTTCCCAATTTATTGCTTCCCTCCTAATCTTGAATGCATTCCAAAAGCTTTTTAACTTAATATAGTCAAAATTATCCATCTGGTGTTCAATTAAGAGTTCCAGTTCTTCTTTGGACATAAATTTATTCCATCTCTATAGGTCTGAGAGGTAAACTCTATTACGTTCCTCTAATTTACTTATAATGTCACTCTTTATATCCAGATCATGAACCCATTTAGATCTATCTTGGTATGTGGTGTTAGATGTGGGTCAAGCCCTAATTTCTTCCACACTAGTTTCCAATTTTCCCAGCAGTTTTTGTCAAATAGTGAGTACTTATCCCAGAAGCTGGAGTCTTTGGGTTTATCAAAGACTAAATTGCTATAGTTATTGCCTGACAGGACAGCTCTTGATGCAAAATACAGGGCAGAGTAATTCTGACATTGCTGGTATTTCAAGCTAACTAGTAGCCTATGGTGCAGATCAACCAAATATTTCAGCAACAACTAAGAGAGAAAATAAACTGTTTCAGATTCATTTATACTTAATTCAACAATAAAAATAAAGGAAAAGGGGGAACTAATTTTATCTTGTAATCCATTTGCAAAATAGAGATGTTTTCCTTTAAAAGCTGGAATTTCCAGCTGATTAAGGAGGCTAAAATTAGTTGAATAATAAAAATGACCCCTTAGGTTTGAAATCAGGTAAAGTAAAGTGATCTGTCCTTGATTTTGTTTGTCATGCTCAGTATCCCTGAAACCAATTAAGCTTGCCTGATATGGGTTGTTCAAGAGCCACATGCATAAGTGCATTAGCCAATTTTCAAAAACATTTCAGGGCACAAGAGAACAATCCCTTCAGGAGGCACTGACCAATCTGAAGTGCTCCCGAAATAAAACACTGATCCAGGCTGTGTTAAAAGTGAATCCCCTGCTAGGCAAATCACCAAGTACATTTAAGAGATTCTGGACAAATACAATATAAAGTATTCTCCGTTTCCCTCTCTCTCTTCCCCTTTCTCTCCCTCTGTCTTCCTGCCTCTCCCTCCCCCCCCCCACCTGGCTGTCTCTGTCTCTCTTTCTCTTCCTCTCCATCCCCCCTCTCCCTTCTCTTTCTTTCTCTTTCTTCTTAACTCTTATAATTCATTACATATTGGTTGCATTGAGGATATTTGTTCCTGGAGTGAAGAAGTTATTTTCTTTCAAGAAAGACTCCATGGTGAAGAGTGAGGGTGATAGGGCTGGTGGAGTATAAGGGAAGAAAGTGTTCTCCATTTTGACATTTAAAACTAAATGCCTTAAGATCCATTGTGAAAGCAAGCTGTCATTAGAAGTTAGCCAGATTTAGATCTCAGACATTCTTAGGTAATTTTTCTTTTTTCTTTCTTCCTTTTTCTTTCTTTCTATATTTTCACAATTTGAGTTTGTGTGTCCATGTGTTTTAAGCAGTAGCTGATCTTATTTGCTCATTTAATGTTATGGAGTGGATAAAATATTTTATATATGACAGGCATAAGAGCAGAATCCTATTATCATTCTCTCCAGTAACACAGTATAACATGAATTAATCTAGGTGATGGGATATTCATCCATTTCTCATGGACGGCTAAAACATTTGCTGCCAAAATTCCATGGCTGTCATTTATTACTGACATAGAGAACATTTTCTTACACGTTCATGAAGGAATCTTAAAAAAAAACCTACTGGCCTTTGTGAATCATTTTCAATTTTCAGAGCTAATAAAAGTAAAACTTTCTATGCCTGGCTTGATTTGGGAATCAAAATGGCATGGATTTTTTAAAAACCAATTTTCTCTACATTTTCCAAAAGATGGAATGACTCAGCTCTGTCTAACCATGAAACAATTCCTAATGTTGGCTTCATATGACTTATTGAGGCTGTAAATGTGTGGGATAGTTTAATAAGTTTATGTGGTTTTTGTAGCATCATTTAGCATTAGAACTAGGAAAAAGAAAAGTCCTAGGACTGAAAAATATAAATGTCTAAATATTTATAATCCATTGCAATCTATGCACTTTCAGCATGTGATTGCTTCTTCAGATATGATTAAATGTCTATGATATGTAATATGGGTTGGCATGTTAAAAAATAAAGCCTACATAGATTAAAAAATTTACCCAAGATCACTCAGTTAACTAGTGACAGAGCCAGGATTTGATTCCAGGTACTTTGACAAAATTTCAGTTGTTTACTCATGATTAAGCTACATGGTCTGAATAGATCTTGCAGGGAAAAAAATCACAATTTCAAAAATAATATTTAATAATGACCCATACCTTTGCCATCTCACGGTTGACTGAAAAAATATGAATGCAAATGCGACTTAAGGCTACATTTTGCTCATTTTTGGTTGATAGTGAAAATGAAATTCAACCTGTAAAATTGAATAGTGACAACATTTTCTCCCCTCTTTGAATAAAGTGTCTCCTATTTATATATCAAGATCATTCAAGATGTCTTTTTGGATATAATAATTGAAACAATTCTATTCAGTAAACCTCTGATAATAAATACCAAACATAAAGCAGGAGAGTTCACCATTGTGATGGAGGAAATCCATTGCAGTGTCCAGGTTGAGGAGGAATTCCATTAGATAATAAAATCTTCTAGAAACTGTTTTGCAGGTGATATTGTATTATGTATTTTTCATTATAGAAATTCCTAGCAGATCATTCAAAGAGTTTGGTCTGTCCATCCCATTTGGAAAGACAAAATGGATGAAGAATATCTATTTACTATATTTCAATATCATCTGAATGGGAATCCCTGAGAGCTTATTTAACAGCATTTATGGGCAGACAATACCCATAGAAAATGAAATCAGTCCAAAATTGAAAAGAAGAAGATTGAACTGGATTTTTTTTGGAAATTATAAAACTCTTTTACTGACTTCAAAGTTTCTATAATAGCAAAGGTCTATCTCTCTTTTCAATGTAAACATGCTGTATTATTTTTAATGGCAGCAAGACAGAGTACTATTGCCTCTGATTAATTGATGAGGTCACACAGAAAGCAATAGAAAAAATATACAGTGAATAGAGTGCAACATATAGCCTACATGAATCTCCAAAAAGTAGAGGTAAAGGATGTTATCAAAGAATTATATATCAGAAAGATAAAATGTAAAAATCTTAAGAGAAAAGCAAAAGATGACAGGTGGATGGCTGTAGTGCTCACATAGCATTATACATTGAGTGAAGTCTCTGTTGAAAATACTCATTTCATGCAAATTAAGACAACTCTGAAGTACCACTACACACCTGTCAGATTGGCTAAAATGACAGGAAAAGATAACAATGAATGTTGGAGGGGATGTGGGAAAACTGGGACACTAATACATTGTTGGTGGAACTGTGAACGGATCCAACCATTCTGGAGAGCAATTTGGAGCTATGCTCAAAAAGTTGTCAAACTGTGCATACCCTTTGACCCAGCAGTGTTTCTACTGGGCCTATATCCCAAAGAGATCTTAGAGGAGGGAAAGGAACCCACCTGTGCAAGAAAGTTTGTGGCAGCCCTTTTTTGTAGTGGCTAGAAACTGGAAAGTGAAGGGATGCCCATCAATTGGAGAGTGGCTGAATAAATTATGGTATATGAATGTTATGGAATATTATTGCTCTGTAAGAAACGACCAGCAGGACGATTTCAGAGAGTCCTGGAGGGACTTGCATGAACTGATGCTGAGTGAAACGAGCAGAACCAGGAGATCATCATACACAGCAACAACAGTATTACATGATGATCAATTCTGATGGACATGGCTCTCTGCAACAAAGAATTGTCTCAAACCAGTTCCAATTGTTCACTGAAGAAAACCATATACACCCAGAGAGAGGGAAATGAAATATGGACCACAACGTAACATTTTCATGATCTCTATTGACATTTGCTTGCATTGTGTTGCCTTTCTCTGATTCTTTTTTTTTCTTGTAGATAGGATTTTTCTTGCATAACTTCTCAAGCATTTCAACATTATTAACATGTAGTGGACTTCCTGCCATCTAGGGGAGGGGAGGGGACTGGGGGTAAAATTTGTAATGGAAAGCTTTGTAAGGATTAATGTTGAGGAACTACCCATATATATGTTATACAAATAAAAAGCTTTAATAAAAAAAAAACAAGTCTGTTGGAAAAAAAAAGAAAATACTCATTTCATTTCCCATTAATTGCTCTCCTTGGTCCTATTAAGCCAAATATTCTCTGGCTGCCCTAGTGTCTCTCCTCTCCCTCTCCCTCTTTCAAATGCTCTCATTATTGTCTGCTCCTTGATAGAAGATGTTGTCTTTCTTCATTTGTATCTGTAGCATTTAACATAATACCTGATACTTAGTAGGTAGTTAATAAATGCTTACTGACTGTTGTCTGTGGATGATTTTTACACAGAATATGCAGACAAGGCATGGATGTGTTTTGCTTTGCATCCTTACAAAGGATGTCTAAATTAGTGAAATCAAGTACATATTTTATCATTTAAGCAACCTGTTCTATATTAAAAAGCAATGATTATTTCAATATATTACATGTAATATAAAAACATGATATATTTATATATGTATATAAGGATTGTTTTTTATTTTATCGGTGAATGGATATATAAATATGTTCTAGGGAACTAAGGTACATAGAGGTGACTATCTTAGCATTACAAAGATATTGTGATTCCTTACTTCCAGCACAGAAATCTAGTCAATGTGTCTTCATGCTATTTCAATAGAGCTTCGTAGAAAATCATATATGAAAGAGACACTAGAGATCATCTACTATTATGTGTTCTTTTTTACATAGGAAAAATAAACGTAGCATAGAAGTTCTATTGCCCAGATCACACAGGAGCAGAATTGGGATTTTAACTGAGTTTCTTTGAGAAAATCATGGTTGCTTGTGAATATAGTGTATACTACTAAAACTGAAGGAGAATAAAATATATAAAATTTAGACTCAAATATATTCAATAATTTAAAAAAATTAGTCCTGAAAGTTATATTTTCTCTTTTTATGAGGAAAAATTAATAAAAAGTCCTCTATTTCCCTCCCACCCCAAATTTTCATATCTTTTTTGAATTTTTTTAAAAAAGACAATTATTTGGTAATGTGTAGTGATGATAATACTAATGGCTTTCAACTTAATCAAATAACATCTTTGAAAGTATTCAGATTGGATGTGATTTCTGTCTTGTAAATTTAAATTGGTGCTAATTTGATATGAGATGAGGCAAAGGAGGGCTTGCTTTTGCATGATTCTATTCTACTTGATGTTTTAAGCATTTCTCAGCTGGTTTTAATCCCTCAAGTTAATTTCTAAATCACTTTCACTAGTATCTCTTCATGCATCTTATTTTTCCAGAAAAACCAAATAAATGTAAAAAACCATTAAGAAAATGTTGGAGGCAACTCCATAATCTGCTTTCAATGCCCTCATAGGCACCTAAAGGCCCAAAATAATTGTTTAATAAAGAGAGTCAAAGTAGGAGATGTTGTCTCCTGTGTCTTTTGGCTTTATGGGTAGCATTTCTCTGATCCTTCCAGTATTCTCTAGCTATGCTCTCTCCTTCCGTGGCCCTTACTCTTCCATGCTACTACTACTCCCTTTGCATATCACTCAAAATCAGTTTTTAAAAGCCATTTATAAATTCAATAGTCATTCTCTATATATTCATTAATTGTTTATTATGTTCAGTTCTCTATACAAGGTTATAAAATTTCCCAAGTACAAATAAAACATGGCTAAATTATTAAGGATTAATATAGAGGAGAGAAGAAATGAAAATTGGTAGGAATAATATAGATTAGAATATAAGTATCTGTGGGGCAGCTAGGTGGTGCAGTGGATAGAGCACCAGCCCTGAAGTTAGGAGGACCTGAGTTCAAATCTGGTCTCAGACACGTAGCAGCTGTGTGACCCTGGGCAAGTCACTTAACCCCAATTGCCTCAGTAAAAAGGCAAAAAAAAAAAAAAGAATATAAGTATCTGTGTTGAACTTAGGGTATACTGTAAGACAGAATAAAGCAGAAATTTATTCTTGATGGACAGATCAAAGAAACCTGAATGATGAATGTGGCATCTATCAAGCATGCTGGAGTTGCCTATAGTTCTATCTATTGGGGAGGTTGAGGCTGGAGGACCAGGAGTTATGGGCTGCTGTATATTATGCCAATTAGGTGTCCACATTAAGTTCAGCATCAATATAGTTATTCTCTGGGAATGGGAGATCACCAGGTTGCCTGAAGAAGAGTGAATAAATGGTTGGAAATAGAGCAGGTTAAAACTCTTCTGCTGAGCAGAGTGGGATGGAGTCTGTGAATAGCCCCTGAATTTGATTCAGTGGACAAGATAATAAGACATGATCTCTAGAGTTGTTTTAAATCCTCTCCATTTGGTCAAAAGGTCAAAAGGAGGAAATATATATATTTTTTCTATTTTTCTTGTTTTCAATTTATTTATTTCCCTTTAGTTTTTTTTATTAAAGTTTTTTATTTGTATAACATATGTATGGGTAGTTCTCCAGCATTGATCTTTACAAAGCTCTCCATCACAACTTTTACCCCCAGTCCCCTCCCCTCTCCTAGATGGCAGGAAGTCCACTACATGTCAATAATATTGAAATACTTGATAAGTTGTGCAAGAAAAATCCTATCTACAAGAAAAAAAAGAAAATCAGACAAAGGCAACACAATGCAAGCAAACATCAATAGAGGTCATGAAAATGTTATGTTGTGGTCCATATTTCATATCCCTCTCTCTGGGTGTATATGGTTTTCTTCAGTGAACAATTGGAACTGGTTTGAGACAATTCTTTGTTG
>JAJPUD010004423.1:61252-86187 GCA_023553655.1 Myrmecobius fasciatus | reverse complement strand
TGGGATGAACTCTCCCATAAAGCAGAAGCGGATATCAGACTGGATTAAAAACCAGAATCCCACAATATGCTGTCTATAAGAAACACATCTAAAACATAGTGACACATATAGGATGAAGGTAAAAGGCTGGAGCAGGACCTATTATGCTTCAGGTGAACAAAAAAAGCAGGGGTAGCAATCCTTATCTCAGATCAAGTAAAAGCCAAGATAGATCTAATCAAAAGAGATAAGGAAGGAAACTATATTTTATTAAAGGGTACCATAGATAATGTAGCAATATCAATACTAAATATATACGCACCAAGTGCAATAGCATCCAAATTCCTAGGGGAGAAATAAAGAGAGATGCAAGAAGAAACAGACAGCCAAACTATACGAATGGGGGATGTCTACCTTGCTCTCTCAGAATTAGATAAGATTAGATATCTCTCTGTCCGCGTTGGACAAACCTGATATGAAGTTCTTCAGAAAGCAGTGTCCAAATATTTCTGGATTTGTTGACTTGAAGATCAGTTCAGAGGCTTATTTTATTGTTGATTTGAGAAAAGATCGGAGGAGGACACCGAGAGTCACGTTTTCACTCTGCTATCTTGGCTCCACTCTCCGGAAGTCCAAAAGGAGGAAATATTAAGTTATTAGGAGATTTCTTATTTTCTAGATCTAAGGCCCAGCATGTAAGCTGTCCCCTGAGTTTGGCTTAACAACAATCTTTTGGACTCACCCTCTTGATGATCTCAGCCCCAGCAAAGTCCTAGAATTGTTTCACATCAGATGGTCTCTGAGCTTTGACAGGCATCTATAGTACTTATGTTCTGGTCAAGAAGTCCAGTTATGAATCAAACTTGTCATAATATTTCTGTTACCTCTCATTGTCAGGGCTACAGCTTATTGGAATAAATTTTGAACTCTCCTCAGACTGCCTTACTCTTCCTTTGCCTCCAAGGGCTTGGTTCCAAGAACTTATGTTTTTGCATGCAATTCATTGTCTTCATTTTGAAATTAAACTTCTGTTTGATTTGTTGCTCTCCTGTCTTTAGCCTCTTTGTTCCACTCCAGGTACCCATAGGCTAGAGATCAGTTTTAGTATAATTTTTCCTCAATCTACTCCTTAAATGGTGGGTTCAAATTCAATCAGCAAAGTGATTCTAGGCATAGTAATAGTCTGAACAAAGAACCTAGGAAATATGGGACTTGTTTTGAAGGCAGATAAATTCAGTAAGCTAGACAAACAAAAGAAAGAAGTATAAAATAAGACGAGGAACAAAATTGAAGCCAAGTTTTGGAGGACTTCAAAAGCCAACCTGACCAATCTGATCTTAATATAGTTGACTATTAATATAGTTAATATCTAAAGAAGCACAAAAGGTTTTTGAATTATGAGAGAAACACAAAATTATATGCACAGTAGGAAAACCATTCCAACAATAGTACAAAGAATAGATGAATCAACTTTGTTCTACTTGGTAAATGAGCAAAACTGTAAAGGAAAAATGTCCTAATAACCAGGATTTAATTCACATAATCTAAGCCTAATCTTAAACAGGCACAGTCTGCATTTTTCAATTCTCATTGTAAAAATTAATTCTATCACCTAACCAATAGAGAAGAATCCAGACCTAAGTATTATTAAGATGAATCTTGACTTCCTAATAGAAGGGAATTTCTTAGATTGATTCTGAAATTCTCTCTGGAAGGAGGAATTGGAGTTCTAGACCTGCTGGAAGATTAATGTAGTAGAAATAGTAGTAGCAGGAGAAGGAGATAGAATAGAAGCAGCAGCAGCACCAGCATAGTATAGCAGCAGTAGCACCAATACTAACAGTAGCAGTAATAGTAATAGTAGTGGTAGCAGTGGTAGTGGTAGTAGTAGCAGTAGTAGTGATGGTGGTGGTGGTAGTTGTAATCAAAGCTAGTGATAAACTCTTGGTCCTAGAGTTACAAATCATGTCTGTAAATAAGGAGAAATTAATTATCTGTGTGAATTGTAAAGACACTGTAGATAGGAAAGAAATAATCAGCAAAAGGCTAAGACTGAGTTAATGTATGAGAGAGATTAACATTAACATAGAAAGGCTCAAAAAGGTTCTGTTTTTTGTTTACAGTCAGGGTTTTTAACTCCTGGGAGGTCAGTGGATAGATTTCAGGGGTTCTATGAACTTGAAAAAAAATGGCATCTTTTTTTCAATATGTATTTTAATTTATGCATTTCAGGACTTTACAAGGTAGCCACATAGGTCCATGACACCAAAAACATAAACTCATGGACTATATCCTTCTAAAATAATAGCAATAATAATCAAGAATACTGACTCAACTTTTTACTGCATTTTAATTTTTACTGCGTGTTTAAACCTCTTAGGTAGAGTCCACTTAGAACATAGATATGTAACTACCAAAATAGACTGTCAGGCCCTAATTAAAAACCTCCCCCTGAAGAAATGCCACTGGTCTTTTAAATGCCATCTACCTGCCTAATCACACATAGGTATTAAGATAGGGTCTGAAAGTTTACAACCTGCAAAGTAGAAACACATCTCTCTGTGACTAGTCATTAATGAAGAACAGATATATTATCTGATGGTAGCTCCGTTTCTAACTATATTTTAGAGGATGTAGTGTTATAATGGCATATAGTATATCCTGTATCCTTTCTCAATTCTATTTTGGAGTCATTCTCAGAAGGAAACTTGCATCCTCCATGTCCTAGCTAAAATCTCAGCTTTTACAGGAAGCCTTTCCCATTCCTTCTTACTCCTACTGCCTTCTATCTGTTCATCATTTCCATTTTATCCTCTATATCTTGTTTGTTGTTTCTCCTGTTAGATTTTGAGCTGTTTATGGATAGGAACTGTCTACCTTTCTTCCTATTCTCAATGCTCAGCTCAGTATCTGGCACATATGCTTCATAAATGTTTATTAACTGACTGAAACTATGTAGGCAAGTGATTTCTTTTTTCAATTTTCTTTCAAGAAAATAGCATGTGTCTAAATTTTTGAGTGCTAGGTTGCTTGTTCCTCTTTACATCTTGTATGGGCAACTTGATGAAAAAGTGGCATCCTAGTGCCCACAAGGTCATAGATTTAAAGATGTGAGAGCCCTTAGAGATCTCCAGTTTTATCTCTTTCATTTGAGAAACTGAGAATTGGTTGACTGGCCTAAGATCACACAAGTGAGCCTGGATTTAATATGAAGGCCTTATTTCCCTCCCTTACACCAAATGCAGTGTAATGATTACAAAGCTAATCTAGGAGCTAAGATCTAGATTTACATTCCACATCTGATCCACACTGACTGTATTGTCCTGGGGAAAGCAATTAATCTCTCAGTGTTCTAGGCAATTCTCTAAGATTAAAAGTTTCAGTGAAAATGTCAACCTGATCAATAGAGAGAGTTTCCATTCCTGGCTATTCCCTGTGTCAAATAAGTCAGGTTCAAACCCTATTCCAAACTTAGTATTCTTTCTATTAACTCACTCAGTTCCTCCTAGAACAGCTTATAAATTTCACAAAAGCACTTTTTTCTGAAAGTTCACTGGACAATTTTCATTCAGCTGTTCCCCAAAATAGAGAGATTGGAAGCTGGCACATCCATGGGTTTTGAGTTTCTAGTTTCCAACTACGTGAAATCTAAATTCCTTTGCCTAACATTAAAAGGACATTAACCTCCCTACTTTTGGACTCTCCTGATTTCTGGCTACACTAACTGTAGCTCTTCTGCTTTGGCTATGATAATTTACTTTTCTTAGCTCCCAGATTTTTAAATGCATGTCAACCTTCAAATATTAGGTGATTTCCTTCCCACACCCGATACATTCTTTGCCATTCACCTTCATTATCTTCTTTAGGTCCTGACTCAAAATTCAATTCCTCCAAGAAGGTGTCCTAGTTTACTTATGCCTCCAACTTTGATCCCTTATTACTGTGTCCTCTCTGTATTTATATTTTTAGCTTTTTGCATTTCTGATTCATTTGTCTCATAGTTGTCTATATTGTTATTATTATTTTTCCCTATTTCTTGTTCAACCAGTCTGAGAACTTCTTGCAGGCAAATACTATGCTTTTTATTTTGCTGATATCCCTCAACAGGAAGAATGCAAGATACCTTATATATATATGTAAAAACACAGAAATAATGCATTGTAATAATCTGCAAGTTATTAACATCAAAAGATGAATAAGATAGGGAGTCATAACCTTGACAAAAGCATTTGCTTTTGTCAAGGGGTGTGGGGACAAGCAATTCTTTATAGAAACTAAGCTTCTCACATGGTCCTTCTATAAATTATATTATTCTGATTATATATTTGATGCATATACACATACCACATACATATAGGTGCATATATACACATACATGTATATATGTATTCTTTTTATGCCTATGTTTAAATACATATGTATATATGTATGGTTTATATATGTGTATGTATGTAGGTTTTTTGCATATACATACATATTCACCATATTTACTTTACAGCTATGAATAGTGAAAACTCAAAGTCTTTGAAGAAGTGAAGTCTTGTGAACTGGATACCAATGGAAGAGTACATGATAGTTATAAGTAAGCTATAGAATGTTTCTGATGATTATTTATATGCAGGAAATAGCATAAAGAGTATTATTTAGGAATTAAATTAAGACAGGATCATAGTTTTCAATTAGAGATTATTGAGTCCTATTCTTTCACTTTTGTAAGAAAACCAAGACTCAGATTCAAGTTGATACAGATAGGGCTTGAGACAGACAGGGTTTGAACCCAGAAACTGACTCCAAATCCAGTGCTTTTTTACACTTGAAGAAAGTACATTTTTTAAGGAAACCACTATTTTCCAGGTCCTGTGCTAAGCATTGGGCTATAAATATAAAAATAAGGCAGTCCTGACTTCAAGGGGATTATATCCTAATAGATAACACATATGGTAGAATGATGTTCAGGGGAGGGAATTTTGGGAAATCAAATTGATGGTAAATTGATCTTTAGAGCAATTAATAAACATGTCCTTTCCAGAAGTGATGGTCAGGTTTATTTGATTATTGTTTCTAAAAAAGAAAGTAAAAAGCACAGAAATGGTATTATATAATATTAGAGAAGAGGCAGGATGCCTGCGTGAATGATTAGATGAGATGTGAACATATCCTGGTGGTTTATGGTAGGAAGTTAGGGGAACAAATTAGACTATTTAGGCTGGAAACATTTGCAGTCATCCACTCATTTCTCATAATTGCTCAGCCCAAGGATAGGAGTTCCAAAGTAAAGTGGCTTAGCTTCCCAAAGGACATGAAATTAGGAATCTGTAGTCTCTTTGTACATAGTCTAGGAAGATGGAAACATGGACTGGGTATATAGCTGGATAGGATGCAGTAATTAATGGTTTTTCTTTAGTCATAAACTAAGAGAAGTATGATAATACAGTCCTACTCTATTAATGCAGAAATATGAAGTAGATATCCAGAGTATGGCCTCTTAAATATTGAATAGATCCTCTGTGGAACATACAGACAAGAATCAAAATAATTTTAGTTGCCAATTATGTGAAATCTAAATTCTTTGTTTAACATTAAAGGACATTAAGGCAAACATAGGTTGTATGCTGAATTTATCTAAGAAATACACTGATGATACAGATTCATTAAAATACAGAATCATCCTCTTACAACTTCTTTGCTTTGACTAGGAACCACCCATACTTAGTAGATGTAAAGTAAAGAATTGGACCCGAGGACAAGAAAAATCAGCTTGATGTTAAGCCAATTATAAGTCAGAGAGGTAGAAACAAGGATAGTATGAACCAAAGATTGAGGTGAACTAACTATCAAACACATATTGGGGAAAATAAATATACTAGAGATCAGGACAAAACATTGAATAAATAGACAGATGAAAACCAAGGATACAACGTTTCAAAAGGGCAAATCTGAGAAGAAATACAGGGCTCAGGAGAAACAAGAATAGACAAGACAAAAGAACACATGCAAGTGACCACCAACAAAGAACCATAATTCTGACAAGCTTTTGACCCAGGAAGGAAATCTGAATTTGTTTCCTACTAAAAGAGAAATGAATAATAGGGTGTGAATTGCCTGGAACTCACAGGCAAAGATAGGGAAGGAAAAGACTTTTTACTGGTTGGAACAAGTAAGGAGATGTCAAATAAAACAGAATATTAACATATATCATCCAGCATAGTGCTTGTATTTGTCTCCTAACATGAATACAAATGGACTTAAGTGTGACCCATTAATAATCAAGTCATATCTATGTATCATATCTAGGCCTACAATCTATCTTAATTGATATCTTTTGTACTGAATATTGTCTGAATCACATGAAACTCAGGAATTTTTGTTTCACAGAGATTATCATTGAATCAATGTTGGGCATACATAGCTGATTTTTTTTTAACATGTAATGAGAAATTCTATCATAAAACAACCTGAAGGTTGTAGTTTTTCTTCTGAGAAACCTCCTCCCATCCTTACCATCCACCCCTTGTTTTCTTACATGATTAACGTTTACATTTTACTCTGGCTTTCTTTGTTATAAGGAGTATTCTGAAATTTAGTGCAAAGTTGAATTAGAACCAGATGAGTTCTTTAATTCAACTTCCCTCCCTTTCCTGTTATTGCTTTAGAAAAAAAAAGACTTTTTGATTATGACAGTGCCTTAAGAAAACCATTACTCACATTGTGAAGTCATAGGCTACAATGATACTTGATGCATTCCTCTTTTTACATTTTTTTTTATTAAAGGTATGACTAAATCCAGTGACCATATTCTGGACATACTCAGTGACATACATTCTCTGATCTTCTGGCTCATCATTTGAGTTTATTTTGGTCAAAATAAGGACCCTTGGAAAAATGACTCTGGAATTGATTTGTTTTCTCCCATTGACTTCTAACCTCAACTGTTTTTGTCCATTTCACATTTTACTTGATTTTGCCACTCTATACCCATCTTATTGAATGCAAACTCCATGTCTTTTGGTCATATGACCAAATGATTTCTGACTTCCAGTCTAAGAAATGTTTTATCATACTGAAGTACTTTAGATGTCTGTTTACCAGTGGAGTAGTTGAACTCCAGATAATGCTTTTCCATTTTCCTTTCATGATGGGATAAATTTTACAATTGAAGTTTGTTTTTTCCTTATGTTCCTCAAGCCCACTTCAGTGAATAAGGTAATTACAACCTATAGTCACTATTCCCGTTTCTATTCTAAGGAGTTTTTAATAAGTGGAACACTTTCCTATATTTATTCTATGGAGAGGAGGAAGAGAACCATTTATTAAGCACCTACTATGTGCCAGGCATTGTGTTAAGCACTTTATAAGTATTATCTCAATTTGATTCTCTCAAAAACCCTGGGAATTAAGTGCTTTTATTATTCCCATTTTTCTGTTGAAGAACTTGACAAGTTTTAAATATATATATATTTATATGTATATATATATATATATATATATATATATATATAAAATATACACAAGTTAAGTGACTTGTCCCTGTTCACACAGCTAGTAAGTATCTGAGACCAAATTTGAACTTAGCCTGACTATTCACTTCATCCCCTAGCTTTCAGTGCTGTGAAGATCCCAGGATTAATGTTTGTTTCTTTATACTCAAAAAAGTCCAGGACTCCAAAGGGTCTGTCTCATTGATTTATGTATTCTCACTAAAAATAAAGTTCACAATCCACATATGCCTGCCAGTCCCATGCAATTTCTATATTTGTGTTCTCTCAAGTTTGTCACAAAGTGACCACCTATTACAGTATTTCTCACATTCTCTTTAAAATTTGAAAATACTAGTGGAACTCATGAGTTATCTGTTGATTATCTTTCACTTTCACTATATGACTTGCATCCTTTATATCAAGAAAAACAAGGAATGGACATAGTGCATTAATATCTTACAGGGATGCATTTAGCCATTAGTAGTGGCAGAGCAAATAGCTTATTCAAGAATAAAAAAAATCAACGGAAATATATTTTTCAAGCTCTTGAAATTGAAGGACCATGTACTTTTCACATCAAGCCGATTTCAAAATTCCTTGGTAGATATAGAAACAAACTACATTACCCCATTCTTGTAATTACAGGTTCATATCAGTAGTTTGGAGGAACCTAGGGAGTAGTTGGATGTTGGAAGAAAACTATGAATAAATGCCGAATACCAAGTTTCAACTATTGATGGAGATTGGGTGAGAAGATCACATCAAAACTAGAGTAATTTAAACAATTGTTAAATGTTTCTTTAGTGTGAAAGCATTTTCATATCAAAGCAGTCATTTGTGAATATCTCTAGATAATTAAAAAAATATTCTCCTTGTGCATATATAATAAAATAAATTTACTCCAGAGACATTGCTAAGGTTTCTAGCATGTCTTTTGTCACAGAACTTTAAATGTTGGGTAACTTTTAGATATCTGGAGCATTTGAAGGAGCCTAGCACCATAGCATTCTCTCTCTATACTGCATTTCTCAAGTAGAATGTAACCCTTTGAAAGCAAATTTTGTCCTTGTACCCCCCAGTACCAAGTATAATGCCTTGTATACAGTGTTTAATACATATGTTCAACTGTCTCCAGTCATTTCTAATTCTTTATGACCTCATTTCAGAGTTTCATGACAAAAAGCCTGGAGTACTTAATTTTCTAGATAATTTTGTAAGTGAAGAAACAAAAGCAGATAAGGTTAAATAACTTGTCCAGGGTCACACAGCTAATAAGTTCCTGAGACCAGATTTGAACTCAGAAATATGATTCTTTTTGACTCCAGGCCTAGCACCCTAATCTATTTGAATCACTCACATTCATGTCCTCTTTTATGGTCTTTGTTCCTTGTTTACTTTTGGCACTTGTCCTCTGTGATGTGCTTTTCTTGTGGTATATGCTACCAACTAAAGAAAAAAAAAAACCTTGGCCTTAGGAATGAGACTATATCTGTGGTCTTTCTGTTCCTGGGTCACTTTGATTTCAAGATTCCTTGTAGATTTTACACATACATCCTGTTTGCCAAAGAGAGTTGGCCTGTTAGTTTAAAGAGAGATTGGAGTCATACAAACTTATTCACACCTTAGAGAAAACTTCAGATAACAGTTGCTCTGAAAAACAACTTCAGAAACAAGTTATCTGAAATCTGTACACAAGTTAGCACTATAAGGACTTGACGATGACTATAGTTAAATCTTCAGCAAGAATTATGTTACTATCTTGTTAGTCTTCTTCCTAGTTCAGAGAGTCAGATGGGTGATATAATAAACAAAGCCCTGTACTAAGAATCAGGAAGAAGTGAGTTCAAATCTTTCTACACTTACTGTGTGATCCTGACCACTAAGTTACTTCTTTCTTCATCTTTAAAATGGGCTAATGATAAGATAATATGTAATTGTGTTTTCTTAGTTTTAAAGGACAACATAAATGTTAGCTATTATTATAATTAACTATATCTTCCATTTTTCATTCTAGCAACACATTCATTAAAATGGTTCGTGTACTATTAACTCAGCATGTGTTTTGTGGGAATAATGGGATAATTTATCAAAACATGTTTCTTAATACCATCCATGTACTAATCAGGCCTAGCTTCATTTATAGGGCTAGCTCATGATATCAGACAGAATTATTTGATTTCAGTATGGTACATCCAGAAGTCATGAAGCTGTATATTTATATTTTACCTTTGAAATTTATAAGCTATGTGATTATGATTAAGACATTTGTTCTCATTGATCATTAGGCCATTCTCTAAATCTATCACCCTTCAGATTACAGTCTGGGTCTCTGCAAAGAGTTCTCACACGATGAGTTCCCATATCAATATTTGTTGTTACTGTGTGGAAAGTTTCTGATGTAGATGCCAGACAATATACAGAGCTATATAGATATGGTCATTACCCTCAGGGACCTTGAAGTCATATTGGATGAGAGAAATTCATTTCTGTTCAATTCAGTGTTTCTTAAACATTTAAGATATTCAGGGAACCATGCTTGTTACTGGGGATACAAAGAAAAAATAAAACAATTACTTCCATCAATGTTAGTACATTCTGCAAGGAGATAACAACATTCACCAGAAAAATAGAAAAATGGTGTATACACACACTCTCTCTGTCTCACACACACACACACACACATATACAGACAATTCAAGAGTGAGAGAAAACTAATAACTAATAGTGGTCAGGAAAAGCTTTCCATGAAGTAGGTCCTGATCTGGGTATTGCTATGAAGAGATGACAAACAATACTATAAGATCAATATCAGTGGAGAGTTAGAGATGTTAAACACATAAAGCTGTAGAATGAGGACAAGAATTCAAGGAGCTGCTCGGATGAGAATTAGATTTTGAAGGCCTCTGCCAAGGTATTCTGTGCTTGTATTACCTCAGATGGCATTAGTGTAATCCAAAAGGCTCCAAAACATGGATGATCCTGCACATTTTGTTTAAAACTATAACATTAAGAGGCTAGACATTTTAGTTTCACAAAATTGCAGCCTTTTTTCATGCCTAGAGTAATTTTCAATCGATGAAACTGCTCCTGATTCCATTAAAACATGAAATTGGGTTTGTGGCTTTAGCATAGCAAGTCCTCTTTATGTTTTCTTTCCTTTCCTTTAGAAGACATCCATTGGCAAAGTTTTAAGATTCTTATACCATTGTGCTAATAAATTGCTGGACAAAGCAAGGCACAATTGAAGTTGTTTTTATTCCCAAAGCTTATTACATTTTCAATTCCTTAATCCAATATTTGTAACCTTGTCCCTGTTTTGAGACTATACTTCTGATTTCTCTGGTATTCAGGATTTCCAATGAGAAAACTCCAATTTTTTTATTGGTAGAGAAAACTCTACCAATAGAAATCAGTGCCCATTTTGCAATTTATAGTGTTGGAGGTTTGCCCAGGGCACTGCCAAGTCAAGTGACTTGCTCAGCATCAGTTACTCTATTTCAGTGAGTATACTTGAACCTAAGTTTTCTTAGCCCTAAGGTCAGCTCTTACTCACTCTCCCACATTACCTTTCACTTCTGAACAATAACATTAATAAATAATTGTACTATTGATGCTCTTCTCTATGACTATCAGTTTTTCCCCCTATAGAGTTCCCTTTGATGACTATTTCATTCAAGGGTCTTTCTCTGTTTGGTCCTGCTGGGTGTCTGAGCCATATGAAACCCTCTCCCATCAAAGGCTTTTCTCAAAGAATCATTTAATGGATGGCAGGGTGTTAAGCCTAAGTAGATAGAAGTACTTGATCTTGAAGATAGCTGGATTTGATTTCTTGTGCATTTTTCTTGCAGCTTTTCTAATGGAACTTTGAACAGACGCAAAAAATTGAATCTGTTTCTGTTGTCAACATCAAACCGTCTCATGAAACTAAAGAGTATATATGTATGATCTATCTCTTTACAGTTCCTTCCTCCTACCCTATTTGGCTGTACTACTGACTTAAACCTAGAAGTTTAGTCATCATTTTCCATTTCCATTTTTTTCCCAGTGTTCCACTGTTTGTCTAGTTTTACTGTGCTTAGTATTTTTTTAAATAATTCCTGCTTTGACTTCTTTTGGAAGCTTTTTAATTTTTTTTTTTTAATTGAAGAGATCAGGTTTCCTCTTCCATATGACACTGAAACACTGTCTGACTCTTGAAAGCTGCAAAAATAAACTTTGAAAGTCTTTTTTTTTTCCTACAGGACACATGCAGTTACTTACTCATTTTCTACCAAGAACTCCCGAGTCCTTCATCACCATATGTATCTTTTTGTTTTGGAGACCCAGCATGTGACTAAAGATGAAAACTTAAGGAGGATGGAAACTGGAAAAGTCTGGCAACGGCAGCACATTTTCAGCATTTGCTCTTTGGAAGACTATGATTTCATTTAACCACACACCCTTTAGCAGATGCTATCTGGCTCTCCTCTTAAGGACTTTTATAATATTGAATGGACTAAGTGAAACTTAAATAGAGCCAAGTGTGAGATTTTCTCAGAATTTTCATAATGAAACCACAGGTACCTATTTGACCAGAATATTTTTAGCTGGTTAAAACAATGAAACTGATCATCACACAGATAGGGATTTTAGTGTTGAAAATAATCATCACTTCAATTTTCAGTATAAAATCAAGATAATAATTTAGTTTTCCCATTGGCTTAACATTCTTCTTGATTCAGCTTAAAATCCATTATTTACTCTCTGTATGATTTTAGAGAAGTCATAAGACTTCTAGTGCTTATTTCCTCCTTTGTAAAACGAGGACATTGAAATCAACGACTTTTCCACTTCTAAATTGATTCTTCGAGTAATTAAAAAATTAATCCATCATTTATTTATCAAAGCATTGTTGAAGAGTTATAAAGATAATAAAGAAACAGTCTCCATTTTTACTTAATGGATAGAATATTGGAACCACGAAGAAGTGAGGTTGAAATACTGCTTCAGACACTTAGCTATGCAACTCGGGGCAAATAATTTTTCTCCATCTCAGTTTGCTCAGCTTTAAGATGGCAATCATAAGAGCAGTTCCCTCACAGGGTTGTGGAAAGAAAAAAAATGAAATAATATGTAAAATGTTTTTAAGCCTTACAGTGCCATCCAAATGCTAATTATTTTTCCTATACACAAAGGAAAGAATCAAATTTGATCTAATCTATGCCATTCCCTTCTTCTCCCCCTTCAAATAAATATTATTTTAATTATCTAAGAACTATCAATCAATCAGTAAACATTTATTACGGGCTTAATATGTGACAAACACAGAGTTTAGCACTGGAGATAGAAAGAAGAGAGAAGGGGGTATATTTAAGAGAAGCTACAGGCCTTGGCAAAAGATTGGATGTGGTAGGTAGGAAAGTATGGGATTGAGGATGACTTCTAGGTTGTTAACCTGAAGATTGGGTGGGTAGTATTGCCTTATATAATAATAGAGAAGGTAAGAAGTGAAGAGGGCTTAGAGGGAAAGATAATGAGTTCTGTTTTGAATATAGATGAGTTTGTGATGTCTACTGGCCAGCCTGTTTGTGATATCTGAAAGGAAATTAAGGAGATGTGATTGGATCTCAATAGAATTTGGGGTGGGATTTGAAAATTAGCAGCATAGAGTTGATAATTAAAATAGTTTCTCTTCATATGAATATTTAGTTTTAGTGGTTTTTCTGAAGGTAGAGGGAAGGTGAGGTATGAGGACTGGTCCACTTGCTGCTTCACTGAGTTTGATGCTCATGGACAACTCATCTCTAACTAAGAGTCATGGAGAAGTATGTGAAGTTCTAAATAGTTTCTTGTCTATAATCACATAGCAAGTATGTTTCAGAATTAATATTTCAACTTGTGTTTTCCCAACTCCAAAGCTGATTTTCTAGTTTAGGTTTCATCGGAGTATTGAAAATAAATTTTCACTCATGCAAAATTCTTTTAACCTTAGATGTCATTATTTCACCTTGTTGCTTGTAAATGCTTGTTAACTTGATCTGACTGGAATTATGAATTTAGTCTGTGTCAGGATAGGCTGGGAGTATGAAGGGCAAAAAGTTCCTGCCTTCAAGGAGCTTATGATAGAATGGAATAAAGAGGTACTTACACGATTAATACAGAATGTGTGAAGATGACTTCAGAGGGGAAGGCACTAGTATCTGAAAAGATAGGGAAAGGCTTGCTGGAATAGTGAGATGAATCAAGTTATAAAAAAAAATAGAAGTCAAGAAGTGGAGGTGTGAGGGGTACATTCCTGACATGATAGTTGACCAGATCAAGAGTCCAGAGGGTGGGAGGTGGAAGGCCACTTTTAAAGGTCAGTGTTGCTGAAAATAGCCTATTGGACCTGGAACATACAATGTGAGATGGAGGGTAAAGTGTGAAAATAGTGGAAAAGTAGGAAAAGTTGAGCAGTGTTTTGACAGTAAAAGAAACTCAAAAGAAAGGAATTTGTATTTAATCTTGCATATGAGAAGCACTATTATTAATTGATAGCTATATTAATGGCAGGAGAGATCTCTGGTCACCTGGCATCTTGAGTGGTAAACTAGGCAAGTGGATGATCAGAAATTTAACCAATCCAAAGGATTCAGAAAAATATTGAAGAACTAAGCCTTCAAGGGGCTTCATCCTGTCAGATAACAAAGGAGAAGGCATATAAGCTGGGGAAGCAAGACTAAGTAAATTAATAAATAATATATGAATAGTAAACTGCACAAGATATGTATTAATTACATGTAAGTTAATTATGGAGTCAAAAATGTAAATGCTGCAGAATTCAGATTAGACGGTGATAAATGAGAATTGCCCAGTCAGGAAAGACTTTATACAGATAGGGTTTGAGTTAGATCAAAAAAATGCATGAGAAGCAGCTAGTTGGTATAGTGGATAGAGCACCAGCCCTGAAGTCAAGAGGACCTGAGTTCAAATTTGATCTCAGACACTTAACATTTCCTGGCTGTGTGACCCTGGGCAAATCCCTTAACCCAGTTGCCTCAGCAAAAAAAAAATGCATGAAAATTTATATGGGGGGAGGTATGGGAAGCAGACCTTAGAAGCTAACTTCTGCTGGTGCCATGATTTCCCTCAACATCATTGACAAGTCATTTAGCATTCATTTGATAATCTTCCCTGAGAGGAAACTCAGTATTTATAATAAGTAACTGATTCCATTTTGGGAAGCAGCTGACAGTCTTTTAATTTTTTCTTCTTTTGGACCAAAATCTGACACCTAACTTGGAAGAGATCATCTTTTGCTCCTTATTTTGCCTCCTAAGAATTAGGGGAAGTATTTCGATTACTTCTTCCACATGAGCATCCTTCAGATAAGTGAGACAATGAATATACATATATACATTATATATATATATATATACATATACATATATACATTCACTCAACTAATCGGTATGTTAAAGGCACCTATTGTATATAAAATAATAGAATTAATACTGGATTCAAGTCATCTGAATAACTTTTTATTACTATTTGCACATACTATTTGCAAAGTCCTAAGTCAGTAATAAGGAATCTATGGCAACTTTATTTTTTATGACTTGCTGCCTAGAAAGTATTTTTAGATAAAGCTTTAAAATCATATTTAAAAGTATAAAAAATCATTATTTGGCAGACCACAAAAAAGTGTTTTTTTTTTTTTTTTTTTTTTTTTTTTTTTTTGCCAAATCCTGCACCAGATGATGGAGATACAAAGATAGATATCACAAATTCTGTTTTTAAGGGACATATACTCTACTCTGGAGAAACTTGAGGAAGGAGGAATCAATTTTAACTTTAGAGGGGAGAGCTGATAAGAGTAAAAATTAGATGGAAGAGGTGGCATCTGAGTTTCTCCTTTAGCAAAGAGAGAGGTAAGACAGGATGCCTGTTTCAAACATGAGGAATGGCATGAACAAATGCACAAAGATTGGAGATGGTGGGATAAGCATGGTATAAGAACAATTCAGTTTTTCTGGAAAAGCAGTTATTAAGGATAAGGCTAGAAAATAGGTTGGAATCAGGTTATGGTTGTCATTCAACAATAGTATTACTTTAATTTTGTAACCTTTCAATGAGAAGGCAATGCACGTTTCAGTGAGAGAAGTGATCAAATCAGAAGATTACTTGGGAAGAAATGTAAAGGATAGATTGAAAAGGGAATAGACTAAAGTAAGGATTCTTAACTACAATTTACAGATCACAAAGGGTCCTTAAATCAATTTTAGGACATTTGAGGAATTGTCACACTAACTATGTGACCCTGGTCAAGTCACTTAACCCTGTTTGACTTAGTTTCCCCATCTGTGAAATAAACTGGAGAAGGAAATGGCAATCCACTCTATTATCTTTTCCAAGAAAATCCCAAATGAGGTCATGAAGAGCTGTACATGACTTAAAAGACTGAATAAGAACAACATAGTTGTCCCCAAAACAATTTAGAAACATACAATGGAGGCACTGAAAAATCATCTGTAATAGAGATATTAACTGAGGGAGGAAATATAGAAAAAATAAGAGGTTTGAGAGGAAAAAAAACTGAATAAGAACAACATAATTGTTCCCAAAACAATTTAGAAATATACAATGGAGGCACTGAAAAGTCATCTGTAATAGAGATATTAACTGAGGGAGGAAATATAAAGAAAATAAGAGGCTTGAGAGGGTACGTACCTCTAAAATAAGTAAGAGGATGGTAAAGAGATCGGAAAAGAGACAAGAGTACTGTTAGAAGGGTATAAAGAAAAAAAAATTATGGTATATTGAGGCTTCCCCCCCCCAAGAAAAAAAGATGGGGGAAAAGATGTTTAGAGTCTGAAGTGTGGCAAAGATGTCAAGAACAATGAAAAGTTGGGGAGGGAAAGCTACTGGATTTATTGATGATGAAGTCATTAGTAACCTTTGAGAGCTCGTTCAGTGAAGCAGAGGGGATGGAAACCAGATTGCATGTAGTTGATGAGTGAGTAGGTAGTAAGACAACAGAGACAATGGCTGTAGATTATTCTTTCTAGAAAGACTGGAAGTGAGGAGCAATACTTGGAGGGAGTATTGAGGTCAAGGAAATTTTTTTCTTTTAATATTTGGCCACTAAATGTTTGTAGGGTGAGGGAAAACAGCCAATAAAGAAAAAAATAATAAAGTTCATCTTAAAATGCATCTTAATGTGGTGTAGAGAAGGGGCATGGATGCCAGATGTGGTCTGATCAGGTTAGAGTACAGTTTATAATATACAATTTTAGTCTCTAATCCTTTATACCACACATTAAGGACTTTATTATGTAATTATATATATGTACATATACATATATGCATATTTGTATATATATGCTTATTTATATAAAAAAATTTCATTACTTTTGATTATATGTAGGGTATCCCAAAAATGTTTGTTAGGGTACTTTAGGCTATATAGCTATATAACTTTGGGATACCCTGTATTTCATAATATCATAGTAGCTGACATTACATAGTGCTTAATCTATGCCAGACATTGTGCTAAGCACTTAGCAATTATTATCTTATTTGATAATATTTATATGCAATTTAGATATTATATATTACATATTTTCACTTATACTTTATACATACATGTATACATACTTGCATATGGAAAGGGAATTGTCATATTGTTTCCACCTACAAATTGTATACTTAGTATTCATCTTATTTCTCCAAGTTGATTTTGTTTTATCCTTCTATAGAAAATGATTCTTTTGACTGTTTAATAAAAACATATTAATAAACTGTTTTTGATATTTTGATAGGCAGCTATGTAGTAATAGTTAATGTGGTATTCACAGCTATGATTTTGGTCCAAGTATGATGAAAAAAAAAATGGGATCATCTCTGCCTCCTCACACTTGCTATCTATATGTTGCAAAAAAAGTTGCAATTTTCTCATCTATATAATGGGAATGGGTGAGTTCCTCAAAGGATAACTGAGAGGAAAGTTCTATATAAATATTAATTAATATTGCATGCTTTGGCTATATGAGAGATAGCATGAAGAAAGGAATAACTTTAAATTCACAGTGACTTGTTTTCAACTCTCCTCAATGGTACCTCTAGGTTATGTGATCCTAAACTTACTCTCATTTCCTATCAATTCTCCAAGACTATTAGATGGAGAACAATTGCCAATCTATATTAGTAGAAAAAAATTTCTTACAGGAAGCTTTGTATATCTGTGACATCACCAGTCCTGATAAAAACAACAACAACAAACATTAACAAAAAAAGAAGATAAATAAAACAAAAATTATTTGATAGGAAACATATTGCATATTGTTTCTTAAAATTTGCCATTCCAATCATCCTCTCTGACATAATCCTTAATCTCACATAGCTCAAGCAGCAAAATCGTAGAGTCGAAATAATAACTAGTTGTTATTCAGTTGCTTTTCAGTTGTGTCTGACTCTTCATGATCACATTGGGATTTTCTTGGCAAAAATAACAAAGGGATGTTATTTCCTTCTCTAACTCATTTTATAGATGAGGAAACTGAGGCAAACAGTATTAAGTGATTTGCCCAGGGTCACACAGATAGGACATCTGTAAGGCCAGTTGAATTTGGTCATATTCCTGACTCCATCCATTGTACCACTTATGTTTCCCAATAATTATTAGACTTGGTGTCAAAAGACCTAGGCTTGAACTTGGGTCTGTCACTTAACTGGACATGTGACCTCAGACAAGACATTTAGTCACTCTTAAGTCTCAACATCCTCATCAGAAAGTGAGCATTATAATGTTGATCTAAGCTACCCCACAGGATTGTTGCGGAATTGAATGCAGTAAAGGTTTTGTATTACATATATGTCAGAATAGATTTGGATTGTTATCTTTTTTATTTTATGTCAATACTTTCCAGTGAAAGGGCCCTCTTGTTGACCTTTTTGGAAGCATTTCTGACATTATAACTGCTTTTTTTTTTCTTTTTAAAGTAACAAGGCTCATAGAACAAAAAAAAAAGTAGAACAAAGTCTGATGATGGTAATTTTGTGCATGTTTTTAATGTCAATTTAAATTGCCAAATAAAGACGAAATCTTAATCTTTAAAAATAGAAAATCTCATAGAAACATTTCAATTGGGGGTTAATCTTAACATATTAATAAAGGGAAGTAATCAGTGCAAACCAATAAAACAGGCAGAAACCCATAAAGCTGCTATAATGATCGTAATACACAGCACTTTTGATTCTTCAAAGGACATTAAAATTAATGCCTAATTAATTATCACAGCATTCTGGCAAGGTAGGCAAGTGTTGTAAAGATATAGTTGCAGAGATATTGAGCATTGTACCAAGGATACTATTGGAATTACTGTCCAAATCTTAGCTTTGTTCAGTTCCTGTCATGGGTTTGCATGAATTCTTGGATCATGGGATATAGTGCATTCCCATAAATGGTGATTACAACACGAATACCTGATGTTTCAGATCTTCCTCATAAAATCACAAATAAAATATATAAGCCATAAAAAGGTTTTATTGGAGCAAGGATTTTGACAAATGATGCATTTGCCTGGGGTGATGCCATAAAGCATGACTTTGACACCCTGAGTTTTTAACTGCATATGAAATATAATAACCTTCCTCAACTGAATGGTTGGGAGTGTTTTATTATTTATATGCCCTGAAATTTACGTACCAAAACAGGAAAGCAGCCAGCCAGGCCACTTTGCTAAGGATAACTGACACAGGTGAATCTCATTGAGAGTCCATCATAATGTGCTAGTGCTGTCAGGTATGCTAAGGACTCTGGAAAAAATATAGACAGACAGACAGACAGATAGATAGATAGATGAATAGATAGATTAAACTCCTATTCATGAAAGGAACTGCATTAGATATATAAATGCTAACAATAAAGGCAGTTCCTGCCCTCAAAAAACTTATATTCTAGTGGAGAAGACTGTAGAACAATAGGATAATGGGTAGCTGGACAGGAAATCAGGAAGAATATTTGGGACACTGGCATGGTTTAAAATTTATGGCCACAAAATGAATTAAAAGTCCACTTTGTGACAAGATAAAGTGAAATTTACTCTCAGAGCTCAGAGGTTGTCTGGGGCCAATGTCCAAGATTTCTGGGGGAGAGGATAGATGGCTGGATCTGCAGGTTGATTTTTTATGAAAAATAGGGTATAGTATATGTAGCAATTAAAGGAAGAGGGTAGTGATAAACTAGAGGCTGGCAAAGGTCAAGTTAAAGTTGATTGGAATGCCACTAAGTAGTAGTAGTTTCAGAGCTGAAGAGGCAGCAAGGAATCCATCATATCAAGAGTGACTGAAAAAGGGGCATAATTGGCATCAGGGAAATTGTGGGTGTTTTCACACTGTTACTTCATCAAAGACAGCAATCTCATGTCTGATTTAAGGATCTAAAGAGACACCTAGAGATTGGAAACTAAAGCAGAGAAAGGAAGTTACTTGGTTAAAGTTAATCAGGAACTAGTTTCAGAGACACAATTTGAACCCATTTCATTTGAACCCAAGACCAACTTTCTCTCTTTTTAGCTCCAACAAAATACTTCTGAAAAAAAGAGGTAAATTGGTCAAAAATGTAGTATCAATTCTATTCATTTTAGCAAATTGTTATTAATTGTCTACTACGTACAAGGAGAGATCTGAGAAGTACCATGGTGTAGTAAGTTGAAAGTTGCCCTTGGAGTTAGGATCTATAATTAACTCTTACCTTTAATCCACATTGAATTGTGTGACACTAAACAAATCATCCTGTGAGCAACTCAGGAATTTGGAGTGTGCTACTGGGAAGATTTCTTCCTCTAGAATGCAGGGAACTATAAAACTTCGTAGTAACTCACAAGCCATAGCCCTTCTGACATTCACTTTTATAAGTAAATTCAGGTCTTTGGTAGGGTAAAGTGTCATATTTATAGCTTAACTTCTGATATAGTGGGAGCCATGAGTAAAGAAGGGATGATCTTCACCATTGTTAACTCCACTCCTTCCACCATGGTCTCTAGGCTCCTGAATCTACATTTGTGCCCTGCCCAACTTTTTAGATACTTTGCCAGTTTGGGCCCCCTAGGAACTGGGTTTATACTGATCTGTAAAGGGCCTCCACTATTTAATATAGAAGTTATATATTTCTTTTATGTTTAAAATTATGTAATCATTTTATTAGATTCTTAATTTTTTTTAAAGTTGTTACTGATGAAGTTTTTGAGCATTGCCCACCCCAACCCCTTTTCTCTCAAAAGCTTTTTTTTTTTTTTTACATTTTTTTTTTTGCTTTTTGCTGAGGCAATTGGGGTTAAGTGACTTGCCCAGGGTCACACAGCTAGGGAATGTTAAGTGTCTGAGACCAGATTTGAACTCAGGTCCTCCTGACTTCAGGGCTGGTGCTCTAACCACTTTGCCACCTAGCTGCCCCTTCTCTCAAAAGCTTTTTGCTTTTTATTGTGCAATTTTGCATAGCAAGGGATTTTAGAGAATGTATATGCTGTTGAGTTATAATGGTACTCACTCTGGTGCTGTGGATACTAGTCATTCATAAACAATCCCTTGAAAGGAAAAATTATTATTTAGTCATATTTAAGAATAGAGTTCAGTGGAAGAATGTTTTGTAGTGGAAAGAGCATTGATTTAGCAACAGAGAATATAAATGTGAATCCTGGCTTTGCTACTAAGAAACTGTGTCACTTTGGGCAAGTTGTACACTCTTCTGCCCTTCAGTTTCTCCATTTGTAAAATTAAAGGGTTGAATTAGATGGAAACTTTTCTAGCTTTAAATCTTTGATCAGAGAGCTAGTATAAACTTAACTACTGACTCCTACCCTTCCAAAAAAGACTGTATATAGGACACATTTTAAAGTTTAATATGCATTATCAACTTTTTATTCATCAATTTCTTATGCCTATACAATCAACAAAACAATAAATTAATCCTTTTTTATAACATTGCTAATTTCTGAGGTCTTGATGCTCACACAGAAAATTTAACAATCAGTTCTCTTTAGCCAGACTCACTCCCTGGAGGCTTCCTTTTGTGGGAAGGAATCCAGAGAATTATCATGTAGTAAAACTAGTATCATGGACTAAAATTCTAGATAAAAACAATTTGTCCTAAAAAATTAAGAGTTAATGGGTTAGTTTGGTCCATTTCCATCACTTGGAAATATTTAATGCTCTCCAGAATTTCGGCTTCTCTATGTTGGTGAAGATCTGACCTTTTTATAAGGAACAAGAAGGAACAAAGTGACATACAGCCTGAGGCATTTTCTGTGATACTGTGATGATAAATGAAGCTGGTTATCTTGGAGCGTCATATTTTATAATTTACTTTTGTAATGGTGAGAAAAGAATGGAAGTGCTTGAGTTGGTGCTTTTTCCTCTGTAACAGCTTCCTCCAGTCAAATGATAGCATGTTCACTTGGTTTTGTAGATGCTGATTGTGGAGGTATTTACCTGGAAAAAAAAAGGAAAAGACTTGTTTTAATGAAGATAAATAAGGTCATATTTATGGTTGACATTTAAAAGAGGTTAAAAGCATGCTTGTTGTTTTCCATTAGAATATGAAAGAACTCTATCTTTTAATATAGATCTAGAAGTGCCTTTTGAGATGGAAAAAAAACTTATGAGAGGAGAGAGTGGATATAAATGCTGCTGTTCTCTGAAAGGTCACAAAAATTGTCATGCAAGATTTAAACTTGATCCTTCTAACCCTGAGTCCTGACCTCCTTCCCTTACCATGTGATTATCCAAATATATATTTCAGATAGTCATTTCATAGGTGAAAGGCTTTCATAGGATATAACAAAGAAGTTTTCAAAGGTTGCTTAACATAGAGGGACTAGAGGGAGGCACACAATAGGGGATCTAGGCTATATTGGGAATCAGAATGAGTATGTAATAGCCCTTTCAACCTTACACTTAGTTGACACTATTTCTCCCATTTCCCCATAGAAGTTTACTTGAACTCTGCTGTAGTTCTTTCAGGGTCTTTGATGTAATTAACTAATCCCTGCTTATTTTTAATTGCCTCAATGTGGTAATTCTCCGGTACAATGGAAAGAATATTGGCATGGAGTCAAGCCTTAGATTTAAATCTTGGTTCTTCTACTTCCTATTTGTGTGACCTTTCAGAGGTCACTTCACCTTTGTGGGCTGAAGTTCCTTCATCTATAAAATGACAGGGCTGAATTAGATGACCTCTAAGGTCCTTTCCAGTTCTTCATTTATGACCTTGTATTTTAAGTATGCACTTTTCATAGAAGCCTTTTGAAGATAGTTCTTCCATCCAAAGGAGTGACTTTGTTAGGATTTCAAATACTATATAAGACTCATGCAGCAGCTGTGTTTTTTTGCTCCCAAAACCTTACAGCAGACCTCAGTATCCTCTACCTATGAATAGATTCAGCTCTGAAAATAAGGTATGGGCCTAGCAAAATATGTTAGTATTAGTTTTTTCTCTTATTTGCAATATTTCTGTTCTGCATATTTGATGAAGTTTGTCAGATGAGCATTTATATATGATCATAAATATACATACATACATATACATAAATATACACACATATATGTATATATAATCATTGCATGTCAGTATTACTGCCTCTGCTTTTCCTTCTCTAGACTCTACAACATAAAAGGATAAAATAAGAGGTTAATGTAGAAAGGTTTCTGTATTAATAATAATTTCATCTTAGGAGGGAATTATTTAAACCACATTTTTATTGATGCCTTTTGTTTTCACATGACATTCATTTCTGGGGAAAAATAAAACATAACTATACCATGAGATACAATGTATGTTGCATTATATTTCCTCAGGAGAGCCATTTAAAAATTATTTGGAATCCTTTTTAAAGACTTTCAAAGAATCCTATCTCTATGAGCTGTGTGGTCATGGGCAAGTCATTTAACTCCAATTGCTTCTTTAAAAAAAAGACTCCTATCTCCATCGAACCATATGGTTCATGCTTCAGCAGAAAGAATTCACTGTGATAGCCTCAATAATTCTTGACCACCTCCACTGTTCAAATGACAGAGATTTAGGTAGCTACAAATCTTAGAATGTCAAAGAGAATTTGGCTAAATGTCCAATGAGGAAAATGACTAATTTTGTGGGCTATGTTTGGACATCATGATGAGTCATGTGGAAATGCTAGAAATGCAACTAATTCTGTCCACCACAACCCAATATTCAGGATCAGTATGTTTCAGATGCTATATGACTTCCTGACTTCAATTGTCCTTTAAAAAATGGCTTTGTTTATAATTTCCAAAGCTTGTAATTATTTCAGAGCTTTACTTTCTACTTCTAGGGAATGAGTTGATCAAACATTTAAAACTTGGGTCTGTGAAATAAGATTATATCATCATGATATGAGAATCTTGGAATTATAAGGCTAGAAACAAATGTAAAAAAGTATCTATTATTTCAAACTCTCCACTACATATGTTATACACTAAGTGTCCCAGATAAGAGTTTATGTTGATATTAAAGACCTTTAACCAAATTCTCTTGTTTAATTCAACAAATTTATTAAGTGCATATGAGAAATCCATAGTCCAATAAATAATGTTGTGTTTAATATACATTTTAAATTGCACGTTACATATGTAAGATATGATGCTAGAAGTTTCAGGGGGAAGTTAGATTCCAAAATTGTTTGGTGAATGTTCATTGAATTGTGTATCATTGAATTAGTGAACATATATACATTTTACATTGTTTGTAAGTCATGATGCTTGAAGCTTCAAGGGACATAATACTTCAAGCAATATGATGATGAAAAAATTGCAGTGCCCCTTCTCCATAAGGTTGTTGAAGTCAAACAGGCACTTTTTTTTTGGATGTTTTCAGCAGGAAAATTCCCAGTACTCTAATAGTTAATGTTCTCTTCAAATTCTGACAATTTTTATTTAAATAAATGACACTTATTAAGTGTTTGCAGAGTTAAGATTGAAAAGGTCCTATGAACTAAAATTCCCCAGGCAAAGTTAACTCAGAAGATCAGAGAAATTATTAGAGATGAAATTCTTTTTTTTTATTAAAGCTTTTTATTTGTATAACATATGTATGGGTAGTTCCCCAGCGTTGATCTTTACAAAGCTTTCCATTACAAATTTTACCCCCAGTCCCCTCCCCTCCCCTCCCCTAGATGGCAGGAAGTCCACTACATGTTAATAATGTTGAAATGCTTGAGAAGTTATGCAAGAAAAATCCTATCTACAAGAAAAAAAAAAGAATCAGAGAAAAGCAACACAATGCAAGCAAATGTCAATAGAGATCATGAAAATGTTACGTTGTGGTCCATATTTCATATCCCTCTCTCTGGGTGTATATGGTTTTCTTCAGTGAACAATTGGAACTGGTTTGAGACAATTCTTTGTTGCAGAGAGCCATGTCCATCAGAATTGATCATCATGTAATACTGTTGTTGCTGTGTATGATGATCTCCTGGTTCTGCTCGTTTCACTCAGCATCAGTTC